>QEWY01004197.1:1610306-1647270 GCA_006503575.1 Baylisascaris schroederi | reverse complement strand
GGGGCGGGGCGGAGGAGCGATGCGAGCGGAGGGAAGCGACATCGTTGCTTTCAAGCTTTGTTTCTGCATTTTTGCAATGCGCTTTTTGAATTTTTGAATACATTCGAAATAATTGCTTAAATATCGCTAACGTTTCCTTTGGCTATTTTCACAGAAACAGTGTAAACTACTGATAAGTTCATATCAGGTTTGCTGATAAAAAGTACTGATACACACTGAGCAGCTATGAGTGAATACGATAAAGAAATATTTATAGAAGAATGAAATAAACATTTTATATTATTGAAATTTACATATGAAATTCGTTCGAGTTTTTTGTACGAAATGAGTTACTTTCCTCTTAGGTAACAATAAGCGTTCAGTTAATAATTGGCTAACGACAAGCAGCTTTTTTTCATTTTCTCAGCTCTTTGCAACATAATAAAATCTAATATTATTTGTAATGATTGATTTTTTTCTATAGATCTATGAATATGCTCACGGGAAACAATTATAACAAATAATATTTCCCGATATATTAGAAGAGACCACCCACTTAATATTAGAAAAATATGAATGATATTTGCAATGTAATAAGTACTAAACGTTTAGTGCAATTTTTGCAATAGATTAGAAAACATAGTAGATACACGTAGAGAATCGTTGAATGTATTCAGGAAGAGTAAAAGTACAAACATTGACAAACACAATGACATATTTATATTTACGATCATACAATAGATGGTCATAGTGGAAATCGTGAATTAGTTTAAATGCAAAATTATCAACGATGATCCAATTTTAACCTCTTTTCGGCTTCAAATATTATCGGTCGTTGTGTTGATATATGCTATCTTAGAAGCAAAATTCCAATTTCAGGTCACCTTAAATGAATTTACCCGTATCCTCTCAATTTCAGGTCACCTTAAATGAATTTACCCGTACTCTCTTCAGCTATGACTATCTCCAAAAAATATTACAGCTAACTTATAGAGCGTAAATGCTTCACTATTACTGCATTTTTGAATTTGAGATTAATTATAATAGTATTATAAATTGTAGGTTAATCAGTTGTAAATGTATTTATTGCCTTAGTTAAGCAATAAAAGATTATTTGGCGTTATCGTTTGAATATTTAAAAAATGTGCTAAAATTATTTCACTCTTCGTAGGATAATTAAAACAAACAAAATTAATAAGAGTGCGGATCTTTTCGCATCGAAATTTTTAATATTGGGCGGAGAAGTTCTGAAATATTCTACTATTTCATCAAAAATAGATCGCAGCATTATATATTGCAACGTTTCATAGTCATTATTCGTTTTCACATTTAAATAGGTGCAGCACTGTTCTCGTGACTACACCAGAAATAATTCACTGGGGGTTTTCCTTGTCAGATGTTCATGAAAGGTGCATAATTATCGTGAATATCGCCCACATAACAAACAATACGAATAAAAGCTACGTTCATATAATAGCCTGTCATCATTCGTTTCTAACAGCACACCTGTTCAAAGCCGTTTCCGAGTTTGTCGTTTGCATTGTAAAGATTGCAAGGATGGAAGATGTAAACTGTGGTGGTTTTTCTTTGCTAGTATATAAGAGGAAAAGAGGACAAGTGAAAAGTTTTCATTCGAAGATGACTCAGTAGATATTAAGAGGAGATTTCATTAAGAGTTTAATCTAATCTTTGCAAATACACACCCCTCCAGTTAGGTTTCAAAGTTTCGCTCCAACGCATCTTTGATGATTGTGATGAAATATGTCGTATGTGATAGGTGAGATGTCGTCATCAATAACGTTTCATACTTCGAGAAAGGC
This sequence comes from Baylisascaris schroederi, assembly GCA_006503575.1. Classification (NCBI taxonomy): domain Eukaryota; kingdom Metazoa; phylum Nematoda; class Chromadorea; order Rhabditida; family Ascarididae; genus Baylisascaris; species Baylisascaris schroederi. The sequence goes on along the minus strand of QEWY01004197.1, from coordinate 1,645,471 downwards.
AAACTTCAAGATCATTAGCCGTTATTTGCAGTAGCGATCTTCCAGCTAGTTGCGTGGGAGTGATCCAATGGCAATCGAAGAAATTCTCTATTCATATGCAGGCTAAGAGCCATCGTTTGCATCGATTATTTCAGGTTTTTCAAAATTTCGTTCCTTTCAATTTTTTTTCGATGTTTGCTGAAAACAAAACAGTTTTTCAGATGCTTTAGTTTCAGTCTATTCGCGCATTGTTGTCAGTTTGCTTGAATTGTTGCAGAGTGTCAATAACAAGTGAAAAGGAATACGAAGCAATTTTCGTATTGCTTGAGCGGTTTTTTCGAGTTTCCATAAAAACATAATTGCGGTCACCCACTAATTGATGAGTTGAGGAGGTAACCGAATGTCATTGGTAGACAACAGTGCAAATTGAGAAGTTCAAAGGGGGGAGGGGGACAGTGCACCGAGTGAAATTTTAACGTCATCATGCGTCAAAATTTCACTCGATGGCTTTTGTCCTTATGCCTCGTCCTAATTTAGCCTCTTCTATCAACAGAAGCTAGAATACACAAACCTCACCTTATAAACTTCGTCTTCCATTAGCATCCTCTCTAGCAAAGTGGGATGATATGATTAGGGAGATTGAAATTGAGAACCCATGATGCATATGTCCGGCATATTTATCCAACATCTTAAGTTTTTCATACGTAAAATTTATACAACAGGATGAGTATCTGAATTAAATTTATCCCTAATAGTCATCTCTTCTAGCGATTATTCACACTAAATAAGCCGAAAAATTTTCACTCAATTTTTTCATCTTCGATTCCCTTTATTTTTACTTGAAAGTGACAATATAAGTTTGCAAATAAAACCTAACTAACTCTTAATCATTTGTATAAGCCATACAATTTCAGTGTAAATCTGAAATCAACGAGCAATTATGCCCATTACAAGCAGCAATCGAATGCGCAAATGCAATTTTCGTTGCATATCGATAGGATCATTGCTAGTGGTATGTTCACTTACTGCTGCAATATTCCTATTGCATAATCCAACAAAGATGCAATTTCATCTACTTGCGGCAACTAGAGATTCGAATCTTTCTCATATAGAGGATATATTAAATATAAAGTCAAATCATCAATCGTATCAAATCGCTTCGTCAACCGCAACGACGGTCAACGTGCATAAAAATCGAACCGCCGAACATCGTGTTGATCGTGAAGTAGTAAGTAATCCAAAAACTTCATAATTCATATTAATAGGGATCATTCAAAAATACTATATGTTTTGTGGATGTTCGAGCATCTACCTTTATTCATCTTGCAGTCGTCTTCGTGGATGAAATGTTTTGCTTTTTTTTTCTATTCTTGGTCATGTGCTTAAGTTACTTCTACGGATATTATATGAACGATCCAATGACTGCATTCTAATTAATTACATAGACAAATTGATGCATGAGTTGAGCTTCAAATCGTTGAAATGATTTCAAACACAATTGTTAATCTCCTTGTTTTCACCTCAGTTAATATAACAAGCTCTCTTGCATTCGAGAAATATTTCATTGTTATGGGAGTGGAATATGTTATAAAATTTCTTATCAGAAGTCATAAATCGACACTGGAAACGCTTATTATTTGGGCATTGCAACCAACAATCGATTGCCAAGTACCACTCTTTTTTATGCCTATATTTTCCTCACTTCATGAGCCACTTCTCGGAGCCGTCTGCTCCGGTAAGGGAGCTTGTACAGATGCCAAACAATCATTGGTTGGAAATCCGGAGTTGGGTTGATAATCTATGAAAGATTTCGCTGAACACATTTCGGCAAAGTTCTTCGTTATCACTCATCGTTGGGATTTCGTAGCGAGGATTGCCGATGAAGGCTGATGTCGTCGTCTTTGAAGTACTGCGAACATTCTGTTTAGTGGATATGCTAACCACATCATGACCTTCGTTCTCGGCTATCGCTATTGCGCTGAAATTTTATTTTTCACTTTTTTTTTTCAAAAAATACCTCGAAAGGTTTGCTTTCTCTCCCAATTATTCTGGAAATTTGTGAAAATTTCTTCTATTTTATAATACGAAAAAAAACAACCTAATGCGAAAAAAAGTTTTGATTAACTGATAAGGTGAAAAATCCTCAATGAGAAGAATAAAGAAGAACGTTATAGGTAGTTAAAATATACTCATAGATAATAAAAGAATATTTTTTTTGTTTAGCCAACCACTACAACAACTTTAAAACAAACGACAACATCGCCGGATATTGTCTTTATTAAAAGAAATCAATTCAAGTGGATAATCTTCGAGGATTTCTGCACAAAACGTTATCCAGCAATAAAACTTCTTATCATTGTACATACGGCTATTGAACATTTTGATCGACGACAAATCTATCGCGATATGTACGGTGATCAATTTTATGAGAATGTATGCTATTATAGATATTTGAAGTTGATTCGCATCATCGATGAATTGAATTTTGATGCATAGAGCTTTGAAAGTGGCAATAATTGATGATAAAATATTAGCGAATTTATGTTGAATTGAAAAAGAAACAACGGATTTAGTTTAGAGATTGAAAAGGATACTCTATCGCTAAAAATAAAATCGATAATATTTCTTTCTTGAATTCGACACCAAAAACTAAAAGGATATGTGAATGATCTCGTCAAAAAATTAGCGTAAATTTCTGGATTTAAGTAAATTTCAGGATTCAAATTTCAGAACAAATTCCTATACGATAAATAATTTATGCATTTCATTTTATGACTGCTAGTATAGATATAGTAAAATACAATTTTAAACTATATTTTATTTCTTGAGATCTGCTAAGAGTCGTAAGATGATCGTAGTAGTCCCGCTCATCTCTCTCCACCACCTCCTACTCCCGAATCACCTCAAATATTCGTTGCTCAGGATCCGATTCTCACTTAAATAAGCTTAAAATATTCATTGTAAATGAGGAAGTGAAGACCATTACCATTTCAGCAAGGCGTGGCAATGCTGTTCGTTATGGGTGTCTCAGCAAACGAAGATCGGAATAAGCGAATCCTTGAAGAGAGTTCCACCTATCATGATATCATTCAAGAAGATTTTCTCGATGTCTACAGGAATCTTACCTGGAAGGTATTATTACTTAACATTTATATTCAATCGGGAAAAGTAGTTGTTCATTTCACTGCAACAATAGATCCTGTCTAAGGAAGTGTTAGGGTGAAGATGCGATTTGGCGACAACCTGGATGTTGCTTTCGATCTTAAGAAAAGGTGCATTGATTCTCTAAGATATTATGCTCTTTGGATAGGAGTTTTTTTTGAGAGGCAGAGATACCCCGAGGGAAGAGAGCCGTTTGGCGACAGATTTCACCGAAACAATCTGAGAATAGTTAGCCGAGGGGGCTGCGTTGGAGAGCGATTTGCCAAAAAGGATCGACAGGATGATGGAAGAGAGGCCTGAGTGAACGGTCGAAGACAGACTCAACAAAGAAATAGGGATCTTCAAGTAAGCAAAGAGGTAAAAAAGGCAGTTTTCGGGGTGGGACACTTTTCGAACAAGGGCAATCAAGCGAACGAGCACCTGAACGCAACAGAACAAGAGCGCCTTCACCTGAAAGCGATTCAAATGAGAAACTCGGGAGGGCATCCAGTTGAGGATGGAACTACTGCAAAAGAAAAAATCGCAGAGCTTATGGGAAATAAAGAAATTATGTAGTTGATGGCTATTTGATGTGCTAAAGGATGTTTTTTGACTATGTTCTAATATCTAGATTTTCTGGTATTCTAGGTTCCATTATTGGTTACTCATTAATTGTAGTGCAAAACGAGTCTTGCCAGCGATCCCATAAATTTGGAATAAAGCGGCCTAAAAGTTACGCAACTGCAAAATGCATTCTATGAAAATAGAAAACGATACGATTCAGAAGTTTTTAATAAAATGATCGTTAAGGACGTATATATCTGTAACATACAAAAAACTATCACCTAGTTATTGAGTTTTCAAAAATACACGAAGTTTTATGAACGAATGTCATAGATTATGGAAAAAAACCTTTGAAATTTCCAGTAAAAAAACAATGTTTTTATTTCGAACTCCTAAGAAAAAAAAAACGAACATAACTTCTGAAAGGCAAAAATCGATTCACTTTTTAGTTTTAATTCATTTCTAATGATATATTCCGGCAAAGATAAAGCTGATAAGAGAAGAATAAAATCAAATGTTGTTATCCGATGATATGCTTACGTATTTATTTCCACTCAAAAATAATATATCAACTCTATATTTAATATCATTCAACAATATCAATGCGATAAAAAAAATATTTTTGGGCATTAGCATGGTTACGATTCATCGATGAAAATTGCTCAAACGTTCGATATATTTTGAAAATCGATGATGATGTAGTGTTCGATTTATTTGGTGTTGTGGAATATTTGGGAATTAATGTAAATCGAACAATTCCTGTAGACGATCATAAACGTATAATATGTGGCTTATTTGAGAAAGCAGCTCTATTTCCACAAAGACATCACTCAAGTAAATGGTATCTGTTCTCTTTTTTTTCTGCTTTTAATAAAATTTTTGCAATTCTTTAAATTGGTTTTCTTCTTTTTTTAAATTTGCCCTAAATTAAAGTCTTCATATAGCTAGCTAATTCATAGTTGTATATAAATTAATTATTAAAATGCAAATATGACCTCTATTCTATTCCATAATTTGCATAAATTCTAAATAATAACTGTTTTTGTTTAGTAATTTGTATGCGTGCATAATAATAGTGCAGGGTAGTTTATCGAAATTACTCTTTTCGGTGGAGATATTAAAAACGAAACGTGAAGAAAGTGATAAGCTAGATATCTGACTTAATCGCCTCTTTCCTAACTACTTAACTCAATTATAACTCGTTATTGATTTTTTTCATTACCTGGACTGGCATATACCTGAGCCGTTTGGTTTTTATTTTAAAAAAAAGTTTGCAAGAAAAAATCTAAGCAAAGATTGCAAAAAAAGGATTTTTTTTCGCCACTGATTAAAGCAATTTGATATACAATAGCAATGATTCGTAAAATATTTTTCATTTTATAGGTTTGTCACTAAAGAAGAATATGAACAAGATTTTTATTATCCATATTGTCGTGGAATACAATATATCATATCGCCGAATACAGCAAAAAATTTACTTAATGCTGCAGCTGGTGAAAAATATTTCTGGGTAATGCTGATGAATTGTTCGATATTGTTTTGCTGTTTACTTCTTGAAAATATTGGCGCTTCTTTATTTCTACACTTTGAAATGACTTTAGTACTTAAAAAGTATCAAAAAATGCGAAAAAAAAGCGATGTATTTAAAAATGAAACGATATAAAGAGCTCTGGTCGTCAAAAAAAGTGGCCACAAGGTTCATCCACAAAATACAAGTTTAGATCGATTTGTTTGGAATAAAATCTTGATGAGAAGCGAATGCATGTTGCAAGAATGCATATCGAGAGAATATTTCGAAGAATGCTGCAAAAGAAAGTCGCGCCTCCAATTCAATTTTTGTCAGTTTTTTTGGGTGAGTGAAGTGAGCAGAAATTTGCACAACGGTCTTAAGTTGCAATACAATTTTAGTTGCAACCATAAGAAAAGAAATAATTTCGACTTTAAAAAGGGAAAATTCAAGAGATCAAGAGGTCGGAAATCGTTAATTAAAGGTGTAGATTTCTCGTTCTTCTACCAATCCTTACCGATGGTCAAACTGTTTTCAATATTCAAATAACAATATTTTCTTTAGTTACAATACAGCTGCAATATTGAATCCATTTGATTTTAGATAGACGATTACTTCATCACAGGCCATTTGGCACATAAGATAAATGTCACGTTCGATGATATTCGTCGACTTCAAGCCGGTAAGGCGCAACTTCTCGAGAAGAAAGCATTATTCTGGTGGATTATGAATGACGATATAAAAGAAGGTAGAAAAACATGGAATCAATTAAAGATGCGCTATGAAATTGATCAGATTTTAGAGAAATTTGAGGCAGAACATCAAAAAATCTTCGACGAAACATTGAAGAGAATCGCTAAATATTTTTAAATATGCGAAAAAGTATATCGTATAGGCGGATACGAATGCAAATTTATAACTCACGCATCAGACCAACCGATTCCATAAATTAACAGGAGATAATTTGAGCAAGCATTTATTTTTTGAATGAGGCAGTAATCCTTGCGAATCTTCTGAAAAAAAAAAGAATCGATTTTTCCGCATTTTGCGGCGCGGTCGGTTGTATCGTTCTATGAGCATTTTCTCGGCACTTCAAAATATATAAAACTCATTCCAAATATCTTGCATTGTATACAATATGTACGCGAAATGTGCCTGTCTCATTGCCTAAACGTTCAATAACCTATGCACTAACTGATGCCCATTTAGTCCCTCTAAAGGATATCAATGTACAAAAAAAACATCAATGACCACAATTGAAATATTATAATATGTAGTTATTTTTCCCCCAGCAGTTTTAATGATCACTTATCGACCATTTCGATCGCATATATTAAACCAATTGTTCGAATCGTTCATTGATCTTTTATCATATCAGACAAACAAGAACACGCGCAGCTACACCTATGAATGCGAACAAGTAAGCACTCTTGCAAACAGAACTTTAAAAAAAAGCTTATAAAAAGCTAATTCGGAGACCACTCACTCCGAAAACTACTTTGGGTATTTCTTGATTGCTTATCACTCATCTTTTGATATGGAAGTGCAAATTCACAAGTACTTTTCATTCATCATACGGTGTATTTATATTCTATTTTATTCATATTCTTGCAAGCGTTTCCATACAAATACGTCGGCGTTATTGGTGATATTTTAAGATGACTACCTCAATTTTTTCATCATATCATATCATATTGCCTTATTATTCGTTTTTTCCCTCAAAGCGATGTTAAGATGCCGATATATACAGCTCCCATCATTTATGCGTCAATGATATGCCATATTTTGCAGCATAAAATCTTTGTCTTTTCTGACTTATTGAAACATTGTAAATTTCTTTGCTTCTTTAATGTTTGAATAATTCGTTGGCAATTACTTTGATAAAATATGCTTCTTGATTGAATCTCGCAACATCTTCGCTTAGTCAGCGTGGGGATCAAAATGGGGATAAAGGAGAACCATCAATCCTCCTTCCTCAGAGGTTTCTTCTCTATCATGTTATCCTTACCTAAAAGGATTCCTTAACGTCGGAGCTCGGAAAAGAATTTAGCTATGCGCTCAATGAAGTGAATATTATTCTTTAACTTCATACAAAACTCGCATTAAATCTACGTCGACTATACGATATACAATAGAAACTTCGATTATATATGCTCACATCCGAACAAAGATACTAAAAACCACTTTCATACTGATATATTCAAACTTGACATCAAATTTCCCCAACATTTCACATCAATAACTTCAACAATTAAAACGAAAAAAAAAGAAACGCTCCCGCTCTCTACCAATTATCATCGACGATAAACATGCAACGGAATCGCAAATACGAGAAAGAAATCCGAACAACACTATCAACAGAATAAAATGAACCACATATACAATAAGATATGACATTTTGTGCCATTGGCAACTCAACATGGAGAGGGAGGGTTGGAATGGCGATGTAAGGTTATAATCCCATCCATCTTCCTTTAGCACGAGAAATTTTCACTTCTCTCCCAAAATTGTGCTGAAAAATCGAGCCTTAGCAAAGCTTCCAAAGAATGGTGCAGCAAAATTCCCCATTTTGGTAGAACAATTATACGACTTCCCAGATCTCTTTCCCAGAGTTTCAATTTTCTTAGCAAAGCCCTTTCTCATTTCTTCGAGCATCACAGAGTGAATTTATTTCATATCCTTCATGCAAAAAATTCCGCACTAAACATTTCATTTCTGGACACAACACTGATTTGTCTGAAGAGTACTTTTTTATATCAAGTTCCAATATTTCCCACTACTCACATCTAATAAACACGAGTTACCATATCTGAACATCGAGGCCCACCTGGCAGCTTATATATGGGTATACCCGGAAGTAACATTTTGCGCCATCACCCTTAGGCACTTAACTACTCTCAATATGCTTCCCTCTATCGTCTATAATCTCAGACCAGGAAAAAATATAGGAAATCTTGCTAACACAAGAACCATCAGCTTAACACTGCGAATCAATGTCAAACATCTACGATGATAAAACCAAAAACGCCGTAACGCTATACAAACCCAATCCTATTTGATACTCGTCGCCCACCTTTCCTCCTCCCCTCCCCACGCCCTACCTTCCAACTCCTAACACATTCCTTGTGAATGTAAACTAGAAATTCCCGACATACAAGAAGCAGACCAATGACACCATTTATAATTTTATGACGCTGACCAATGATCATTCCCTCTTACAATATGTGAAAACCTCCGCATCAATATTCTTCGTCCTCCATCTCGAGTCCAAAATTGCTTATTCGAGGTCTTTTCGCCTGTGGTGCACTAGGTGATGACTTGTCGTTTGGCTCCAACATGGCTGTCGATGACTCAACGCCCTTAACCGGCTCTATCATTGAGTCCTCCATCTCGAGTCCGAAACTGGTTACTTGAGGTCGTTTCACCTGTGGTGCACTAGGTGATGAATTGTCGTTTGGCTGCAATATGGCTGTCGATGACTCAACGCTCTTAGCCGGTTCTGTGATTGAGTCTTCCATCTCGAGTCCGAAACTGGTTATTTGAGGTCGTTTCGCCTGTGGTGCACTAGGTGATGGCTTGTCGTTTGGCTCCAATATGGCCGTCGATGACTCAACGCCCTTAGCCGGTTCTATGACTGAGTCCTCCATCTCGAGTCCGAAATTAGTTGTTTGAGGTCGTTTCCCCTGTGGTGCACTGGGTGATAACTTGTCACTTGGCTCCAATATGGCTGTCATTGACTCAACGCTCTTAGCCGATTCTACAACTGACTCCGGAGCTTGCATCCCCGTTGACAGCGGTAATGTGGATGATGAAGGGTTCGACATGTCGTCTGCTTTCAGTGAGTCCCCGGAGGACGCAAACTGATGATGGTCTATGGCTGCCGCATGTGACGCAGCCGCCATCGCCAACACTGCCAAGCCATCTTCTGCATTTTCGATACAGTACTTTCGCGATAGTGCCCCTGCGCTTGTATTTCCTTCCACCATACGATCACTTTCCTGCGATAGACGTGAAGCTTGCATCCTTAAATAAATGAATAACAGATAAAATGCGCAGTAAATCCCGTATGTTAAAATGAAGGACGCGAAACAGGATTTAGATTTTGAAAAAATAAAAACCCAAATCAATGATTTGCTGCTAAAAGAGTGCCATGTGAACCAATACCGTCCTTCTTCTTAACTATAAACCTGTTTGGGAATATTGCAAACGTTGTCAGTTCCGAACTCCTCTCCCCTTTTTTTATCTAAGTCTCGTTTTCGATTGGCATGCGCATCGAGTAAACCGCTCAATATATTTAGCAACAGATTGATGCAACATGTGCAAACTATGCATGTAAAATTCTCATAAACAGAGGAAATTTCGCAAAGATCTGTCGCAAAACGCGTCCCTTAGCACTTTCCTTCGAATACTCATCGTTCTCATTTATATCTCAATGTTGTTTTATGAATATTCGTTGCCAAATTATTGCACGCCATAAACCTCATTCCCTACTTCCAAATTCTCTTCCCTTTCGAAGTATAGATCCGTATCGGAGGGCTGAAAATCATACAAGAACAAATAAGACCAAAACTGATCAAAAATTTTCAGGAAATTAGTATAAGATGACTAAACAAATTTCCATAAGTTAAACTGAAGAAAGTGATGTTTTTCCTCCACTGTTGCGAAGGAGTTTTGAAATGTAGAGATACTGTACCGCTGAGATGCAGCATCCTCGTCCAGTTGCGGTTCATTGGAAGGGTTCGGTGCAGCAATCACTTGACTTTCTGCGAGCATGCTTTTTTTAGGTGCTGGTTGTTCCATTTCTTGTTTCTGACTCTTAAGTTGTGGAGCTGCGGGCAATACTGAAAGCAAACTCGTCTTCACACAAAAATTCTAGTCGACTATACCTCCTCTAAAAATATTGTGATAACTGCCATCCAGAGCTATAGAACACCTGCTAAGGGCAGCCATACACGAGTCAAGAAGAATAAAACAACAAGAAAACAACACTTCTTCTTTCAAAATTAGAAAACAAAAATGCCGCAGAAGAAAATCACGAACAGAATGCTTCACTAATCAACACCTGCCACCTCAGCCGATCCTTAAAACAAAACAAAAAAAAAAACATCTCCAAGAAAACATCAACCGTTAACGGTTCCAGAGAACGAATTGTCAAAACACACATTCAAACAGTCATATACTCATTCACTCAATCATGCGGCATAATAAGTTCTAACTATAAAATGCTCGGAAGGTCGTATAATATATTGTGGCGCATACTGGACGTACACAACAACTACTTCTGCAGTAAGCAAAATGATTCAGAATTTTTGGATTTCGAATATTTCGAGAAGCTAGCACATAGCATAGCACTGGATCTGTGATATTCTTTTGCACTGTAAATTTGCACTAAATACGACACTACTGTTTTAAATAAGGGATGAAATATAAGCGAAACATAGTTCAAATGATAAAAATTCCCCCGCTTTATCTCAAATGCACTAAATTTTATGAGTTGGCATGGATCTCGAAACAATTTTGGAACTGACACAACAACCTGAAACCATCTAAATCGACTGAGTTATTATTTCGCATGAATCTCATTTCCTCGATCTCCCTCTTCCCCTCGAAAAATTCGGCATAAAACGATTATTTTTCGTAGACCAATAACAATGTTGTACGTTGTTGATGTGCTCAATGAAAAATGATGGACAACCTTCATCCCGGCAAGATACCTGGAAATTTATAAGTTCAGGGGTTAAAATTCGTGCACACGCAGTCGCATTATTCTGCAAATTTGTTAAATTATCGTAATGAGCTATGATCAGAGACGTGAATTACCATTAGACTGACGAATAGTGGATTCGGTGGGTTGTTCACTACCTTGATGTTGCTCACCAGGTGATTGATGTTCACTTAAAGATGCAATGCTTGCAACTGCGGCCGCAGTTTCCTGTAACTGTTGACGATCCACCTCACGCGGTAATGATACTCGACGGACGCTTTCACCCTCTTGTTGATATCTTCGCACTGGCTAAACGGGTGATATGTTGGTAATTAATAAAGTTCGCACTGAGCAATAAACCAATATGCTAATAAACCTTCGAGGTGTGTTTGTTTCTCTATTTCTATCTATCCTGTACTTTCAACTTGAAAACCACCTAAGCAAATGCCCATAATGCGGTAATTTTCTCTAGCGAATTCCACCAACTTTGGAAGAGAATAAGCTTTTTTTTAAAGCCTTTTTTCATGTTTATTACATTATTAAACACTATTGATGCGGTGAAATATTTTCTCTCATCAATTCATCCCAGCAGGTCGTACAACAACTCGAATGAAAAGTGCCATCTAATCTCTAATTGATGACTTTACAAGCTTCACGTGATTAGATCACCGCTATGATCACGTATAAGAAAACATCCCTCATCGATTTATAACGTGAACTATTGCTATGAAAAGATTAGAATTGCGACCAGCATTAATTGTAACAATCAAAAACTAAAATACTTATTTCTGTATCGCAAGAAATTTCCCTATAACGGATTATTGCAGCAAAATTCGGTTCTCAATTGCTTTCTGCTGCTCTACGTAACATTCGTATTCTTTACCTGTGCGTTACATATAATGCATATTTTTCGAAGTAAAAAAATCCGCCATCGCTTATAAACTATTGCGAAGAACAAGACCAGAACATAACAAACAGAAATTACAAACCAAAGCAATCATTTAAAAAAATTTCATATAATTTACCCTCGATAAACTAAGAGGCGTATATGTTTGATATTGCGGTCTCACATAGTACATCGTAGGCGAAGGATCCACCGGAACAAGACGTGAACGAGCACTTCCTATAAAAAAACAAGAACAGTTTCAATCATCAGTAATAATAACGCCGGAAATGGCAGGAAATTTTGCAATTTGATCGAAATATTTTTCGATTTTTAATTGAAACAAAAAAGTTATGGAATTCATTAGTGTAAGTTTTCTTTCATTACGGTCTACATAATAAACTCAGATTAAAAAATGTAAATTTATAAGAAAAATAGAAACAAGAAACCAAAAAAGCACAAAAATTCACCTGAGAGATTGAACGTTTTCGTTTCCCGTGGTCGATAGTAATAATCATCATAATCTCGTTGGTGTAGCATACTAAAAAGAGAATATTATGGTGACTCTAGGCACAATGTGATGGGGAGCTCTTAAGTATAAACCTCTCAAATTTGAGCATTCCTATAAGCATGACACCTTCATTTATCTATAAATCCTTCAAGTTTCAGTATTCAATATTCTATGAAAGTTTTTAATGAATGAGTGGAAATGTTCCAAAATTATGCATATGCACGTGCCACCCCAACTCCCCCCCCCCTCCCCCCAGGCTCAGCAGCTCATTGCTCTCTACCCACTCACCTCGACATGTAGATCGTGACCGATCGCACAAGTCAGAAAATGAAGAAATTTGAATAAACAAATGGAAAAAAAATTGCAGTTGTGGACATTTTTCAATGCAAAAAAAATAACATAAAATTGATGAAATATGATTAAGCATCGAGTTTACATAAACTACCCAATATCGGATAAACAAATGTTGCATTGTTTATGCGGATCGCTATAATTGTGATGTAAGGGATATAAGGGAGATCAGCAAATGCAGATCAATTGCCTTCTTACAGCATCTGAGTAGCCTCGAGAGAAACCAAACCCCCCAACCCTTACAGAGAAACAAAAGCGATAAGTGTACTGCCGTTAATGCCTAATGCTTTGTTGCAATTCTTCATATACCACTATCAGGGAGACTGTTCGCTTCTATTTTACATAATTCAGTCCGTTTTTTAAATAATTCAGTCCGTTTTTTAAAATATTGTTCGGTAGTCAACCATAGCTCACTATCCACAGAGATCTGTCTAATTTTCCAGCACTTTTTTGAAAAGATTAAAGTGCAGCCGGATAATAGCCATGCCAAATGGCTGCAAATTACAGTTTCCTTCACAACCGAAAAAACCTTAGAAGCAGACGAACCAATTCAGATAATCAAATAAACAAAACCATCTCAGCGTAATTAAAACAGCACAAAAATTTCTATGTGTAAAATCGACCGATCAATCCCCATTTCATTTACATACGTCACGCAACACTTTAGGTAACATTAACCAATAGACGCTGTTGTCATGTGATGTTACCTACTTTATTGAATACTGCTCTATCACTGCAACCGGGAGTACCACTAAACAAACGGAAAAACGTACCGATCATTCGCATCGATCTTTGAATATCTATAGGAATTTTGCATTAGTCCACTTCCGGCAACTGTTGAAGAACGTTGAGGACGCCATCGTTGTACTGATGAAGAGCTACCTATAAATAAACTCTTTTCTACATCCATCTACCTTGTATAGTTCTCTAAGCGGAATCTCTAAACGAAACGGAGTTCAAAAACGGAATCGATTCCTTAAAACTGGAATGTAATCCATCCTTCCCAGTGAAAACGCAAATTTAAAAAAAAAAACGAACAAACAAACAAACCAGCCATAGAATAACTCGGTCGCTCAACAGGCGATGAAGTGGAGTTCTGACGTAATAACTGTGATGTAAGCATTTGTCGACCTCGAATTATTGCCTCAAAAAGAAAAAAAAAAAGCAATATTTCATCGATAGAAATAAACAACCAATTAGACGGAAGGAAGTAACGTTAAATCATCCGCTATCATGATGCACTATTTGTAATTAAATTACAATAAAACATATATCAATGACAGCAATCTGTAATACTAATTTGCATAAATTCACCTTAAATACGTTTGCTTTGACAAACGAATTAGTATCGATGTGAAATATCGAATAAAACAACTGATTAGAAGAAAACAATTTTTCTTTATCAAGTGATAAGCTGAAACATGCAGATAATGCAAAAATTCCCTCAAACCCTGAGCCTATTAAGAGAAAAGGAGCACTGATACTAAAATTTAAAAACTCTCCGCCTCTGATTTGCCATATGATAAAGTGATAAAATGCGTGACAATATAAGATGATAGAGGCGAATAAAGATACGTTAAACTCTTTTACTTGCTGAAGATTAAACTTGACAACATCCTCATCTGTGTTTCCTAGAATCCGATTCAAATATGTTATAGGTAAACGAATAGGCATGCCTACTTAAACAAAAACAACTCGAGATCAATACCCATCTACGGTGGGCAAAAAACGCATTTGTAAATTTCTGATCGACAACGAATGAACACCCTCAATTTGATAACCATATAACACCTAAATTAATATATATGTTCCAAAAACATACCTAACACATGAAGCAAAAGAGATGAACTTCTGACCAACCGAAAAGGATATAAAACTTTTTTGTGACGAAATTTCAATTTCACCACCCCCCCCCCCTAGGAAAAACTGAAATTCATGGAAAATATACGTGGATTCACATCTTTGCAGTTTGATTCGGAGAAAAAAATGCGGTATTTGCTTATCACTAAACATAATGAAAAGCTCTGAAGAAGAATAGAGTACCGCCGCATTCCTTTGTACGAAAGCACTGCGTTTCGGTTGTGATACTGGTTGAGAGAGTTGTGTTATCGGAGACGAGCTCAATGATATAGTATTTGGATCAGTTAATCTGCTTATTGATGTCGATGGGTGATAGCCAGTCGATATATTCATCGATCTTAAAAAACACTTCATCTCCCCAAAAGCAAAAATGGATGAAAATGGATGAACTCGCCGCAGATTATATTTCCCGTCTCGATCTCAGTCTCGCTCCCCCCTCCCCCCCCCTCCCCCCCCCCCCCCCCCCCCCCCCAAAAAAAAAATCTGCTCGAATGATGGCCTGAAATGTTTCAAAGACGACCATAATCAACAGCCGTCATTCACCCTCAATCACGCAACAAGTCGACCAGATATGAATGAGTGAGACCGTACTTGAATAACCAGAATAGATAACCGATATTTGGGAGGCCACTTTGTTTAGTAATGGAGTACTTCCAACTGCGCGTCTACTTAACCATTATAACAAGTAAATTAATAAAACTTCCTCAGATCCAAATAAAAATAGCTTTGAACAATGACAGCAAACGACCTTTCAGTGGTATACCCAAAAAAGGGAAGCACAACAAGCAGCTTAGAACAGGAAAGCCTACCTAGTGCAATGAATATTCCTCATTTCATCGCTATTAAGGCACCACGCAAAATATTATTCCCCGATTCTTGAAGTAATCTACAGCACTCTAAATCAAAACAAATTTTTTCTCATGAAGCCATATAAAAGAAATGCAACCGCCATTCTTATCCAAAGAAGTATTCAACACATTCAATAATACCTTGCAGAAGTAGGCGCAATGATCGAACTCGAAGGCATTAAATTGCTGTTCGAAGGTGTTGACGCCGTTCTTGGGCTATACTTTTGAATATCCGTATGAAGATATGGTCCACCAGTTCGTAGTTTCTGCACTGTCATTTGTGATGGACCCAATCCTCAAAGATTATTCCATCTACCAACTATTATATCATCGAAACAAAATTACAAAGTTTATTTAAAAAATTATCAAAGTTTGAAAAAAATATGTGAAATGCGGTAAAACGATTGATTCTGCGTTGCAATCATAAAATGGGAAATATTTAGAAGCGAAATATAGGGTGAAGAGGATAACACGCAACAATCAATACTTCTCCCTCCTTGTTCTCCCATTCAAAAATATTACAGAAATGATCGAATTTAAAGGAGTAATCGCACAATCATACCTTCTTCTGTGTGTGTTCGTTGTTCGATTGTTATGTATCGTTGCGGCGATACAACCGTGTTAGTGAGGAGGTTCGGCTGTTTCCTTAAAAAACATGCTCCACTATTAACGCAAATGCGCTGCTGTAAATCTATCACTGAATATTGCGGCAAGGATAAGATACCATACTGCGATATGACAGATTGCTTCAAAATAGTAACTGCGATAAGGCCTCATATAACTTCCAATGCATAAATAAATAAATAAATACATATCACTTGATAGGTCGGATTATCGAACGTTGTGCTATATATATATATATATATACACATATTTATTTATTTATATATTTATATATAATTTGTACCACATGTTGACTACACAGAATCCCAGACAAATTACAGCCAGCATTGACATCAACTAACTTCACAAAGAACGCCTCATGTGCCTGTTGCCGAAGCGATCTTCGAACCAAATTCTTCATGAGCACCGAAACACAAAACAATATGACTAAGACTTCAAATGCTCTCACAACACACTTTGACAACTGCTAAACGAAAACATCACCACCAAGATATCCAGCGGATGTGGATGGGAACGACGATTCTCAACAACGCTATAAAAGCGGCGCGACAGTTCAATCGGGGTCCGGAAGGAGAGATCGACGGGCAGCTCTCGTGCGCCGACACCTGTCATATTGGAAAAAAAAAAAAACGATACGACTGAGTCGAGTTAAATGAAGTCTCTTTGGGAAAGAACGACGGGGCGGGGGAAGGGAAAAGGATAGACGGCAGAGGATGCAAATAGTTTCAGCGTAAGAGAAAAAACCCATCAATATCAACTACAACATTAGCACATATTTATACAGGAACATAATTCCTTCAAAGAGATGCAGTAATTCGAGTAAGGCAATAAAATCTTAACTATATATAGAGCATCACAAACAAAATTTAGCTCAGAAATTCAAATAAATCTATAGAAATGACTGGATTCAATTGGATTCATAAAATAAATAAAAACAATGAAAAAAGTTTCTTACCTGTGCTTCGAGATTGAATCGCTATGCGTGAAAAATGTCGGAATGAAGGGACGTGTTCGGGCTGCCGACTGTGTGTTCCCATCGTCGACCTTCTTTCGAGGTGTTACCAAAGCACGGCGCGCAGCAACGATACCCAACGAATCGACACCACTAACAACAATTATGCGTAATAGTGAGTTGTACCTACCAGATGGATCTTCAGGTCATATTTACATTCAGGAGCAGAGCTTAGGAAAAAGAACGAAAATATAAAATCATAAGTTAGGCAAGGAAAATTGTATGAACGATGGAATCATGTTTAATTATAGTAATTAACGCGCACGGATGATGCCACCATAATATGCTTCCATTTGTAAAAACTTACAAAATCATATAAAATATTTGGAAAACCACTTAGATATCCTTCAATANACACATTTTAAAAAAACTTACTATAATCGATTTAATTTATTAATGCACTCAGAGGTAAGAAAACTAGCAGAGGCAACGCGACATTTGCGCAGATCTTTATTCATTCGAACAAAATAACGCGGCCGCAGGATCCCTTTGGGAAGAATTTAGTACCCAAGTGAAGATAAGCTTTCCTTTTTTTTCGTTTTTCTAAAGGAGAAAGAAAGTTAAAAATACACCTGAAGAAGCATAAAAAACTTATCTAACTCTGAGTAGCCAACCCGAAGGCACATCGAAATATATCTTCCTGTTCCAATAGGATAATCTATAAACTGATGGAATCATCTAAAATGCTCTCCATAATCTATAAGCAGTGATCCATCCTATCATAGCATGTCGACACAAGGGCTAGCGAAGAATTCACCAACTTAATGAATAATCAATCACCAATTACCTGTTCAGCGACTTCAGATGGCGGAGCTAAATTGCTAGTGGAATCTAATGAAGCGCGGACCGACGATGGTGGAGTGGATGTAGCTGAATAGTCGAATGAAGTCTTCACCTCCAATGGTCCATATAACTTCTTGCGATCGGCATTCTTCATTGCTGCAAAATGTATTCATCGCATCAACTAACAATGCTTCTTTGAAGATGTTCCCTTCATTCCCTTATAACTCATCAAAGCGTCGATCCACTTTTAAGGTGCAACAAAATAAAAAATAATCTAGAAAAGTTTTGAACCATAGGTGAGCTTGTTGCCTCTGAACATCTGAAATTAACGGCGAACTTAGCCAATAAAAGAAGCTGACGAAATTCGTTGGCGCTCAAGTGCATCCGAAATTTGAAGTCTCTGGATACTGGTACGGACAAGATCCTGAGGCGTGAACTTTCCGGATACTATCAAAACCGCCCCCTCCCCCCCAACAAATCTTACATCGGTCATCTATGTATTCTCAAAAAATTGCCCATTCGCTTTGGATAAAAAATATTCCACTATGAAGCTTTTGTATATGAAAGGAAGCCAATCATAGCAAATTTTCTGCTTTACTGCTAGGCAAAGTTGAAACCGGTTTGCAAAACATAACCATTACCTCCCAGTTGGGGAACTGCTAAACGGAGCAAGGCCATTGATACTCTTGACAACAAAAGGATGATAGAACAGCGGAAAAGTTTCATTTAAAAAAATTATAGTAAGGAAAGGCTGCCTTCTCAAAAAAGGTGGGAATTTTTGTTTGAATGTTTTTACTATATGCGCCCAAAATGCAATTTTTTTTTAATCATTTCTGCGCTTTTCTGCTTTTTTCTCACCCTCCCCACCCTTACATTCCTCTCTCCTCTCCCCATCTCTGCGCATATGAAGACCAAAATTCTACATCTGGCTGCATTGCTATTAATGAAATAGCTAAAATTATGAATTATTGAAAAGCAAACAAATGCAAATGCTGAAGAAAGTTTCATATGAACCATAGTAATGCTGCCACAAACCATCAATATTAAGTAGCATCCCATCTCACCAAACAAACTATTCGACGGTTGTACTAGCCAGCCACCATCATAAACGCAATTACAGCGTTGGACGACTGACCTAAGTGACGCCGATATTTTATAGCACTCTTTTGCATACAAAAACACAATCAACCACAGTCAATATCATTTCAACTGCAATGATTGCGTGAGTGCATAAGAAAATCATCGATTCGCATGTCAAGTAAAATGTAGTGGGTAATAAAATACAACAATGAAGAATCAAATATCGAATAAAAGTATCCATCGGTTTGCCCTTATCATTTACACTTGAATTAAATTGTTTTTAAAAAAACACTTAAAAAAGGAGGTAGTGCAATCATCTCTCATTCTGAGAAGGATCTTCTCCCTCTTCTTTCATGACCCTACTCACCAATGAATTTAGAAAGTATTTATTCCAATGATAAAAGTCGAATGAATCCCTCAATTTTCACGTTCGCTTTAAACGAGTCATAAAATGTCGAATAGAATTGAAAAAACGAGCCCACATATCTTCGTACCCTTCACAAGAACGCTAGGGTTTAGAGATGGAACCACTCTCTCACCGCTATGTTTTTATTTTTACCTTCAACCGTTCCTTTCCGTTATTCAGTATGAGTGTTCTTTGCATTCGCTATAGCTACTAGTGAGTATATATATAATCGTCTGCAAAAAAAAAAAAAAAAAACGCTTACAAATATGAGCGGAACAATAGTGGTCACCATCGTCTAAATCGAGTGCAGCAGCTCCGCATTCGAGACACGCGGCAAACATCTGCTGACTGGAGTTCTCGAAAACATCTGCAATCTTCCTCTTATTATGCAAATCTAGTTTTTATAAATGAATAAATAAACAAGTAATTAAATAAACAAACAAGGAAACAAATAAATAAACCAATGAATCTTCCCAACCACTTTTGTTGTGAACACATTAAGATACTCATTGCAATTCAAAACTTTTATTTACAACATTGAAGAAAGTCGTAAAAAACGTAAACATTTTAATGCAATCGTATTAATTTTCAAACATTTTAACATAATTGTTTTAACTGCCAAACATCTTAGCAAAACTACATTTACTTTATATCAATAAAAACAAATAATTTTAATGCGCATATATATATATATATATTTGTAAAAGAATGGATTTCTTTACACAGAGTGCAATTCATGAAAAATCAGATTTATTATTCCAAAATTGCTATGAATCATAATCCCATCTACTTAAGGCAAATAACTATTGCTTCCTTCGAGAATATCAACGGATTTGAAGTGAACTAGCATCGATCGTTGAAGAGTTTCTCATCCATCACATCAAAGCGCGCTTTCAAGGTGCTGCCTATTTCTATTAAACTTTGAGATAATCCCCTAAACCAAGACTTTATTCTTCATATCTCTTGGAAGATGGAACCATCTACTCCAATGATAGCATTTCATACAAAAAAAATGCAAATAGGAAAGAAAGCAAAGGAATATCTTACAAAAGATGCGTCAGGTTGACGTGGAATCCTAGAACCGATGCAGCAGAATCAATAAGCATGTGATTAATTAATCGTACTTTACGTAAATTCAGTTGATCAATAATTTGGAAGGCAGTTACAAAATTTCTGAGGTAATCAAGACGTATTCGGTTAAACATAAATTATCACATGAAATTAGATCAACAGGTGCACACCGTCTCGATGTGTTATGTCGCTGCCGTGTGGACGAGTCGACGAGTAGGAGTTTACTGAACCGGCGCACTGAACTGGCTAACTGAACTGGTTGAATGAAATGAACAATACGAAAAACCACCAAATATCCCAGTTACGCACATAACAGCAAACGGGTTTGAAACACGTAACCAGATAACCAGAGGAAAGGTGCGATATAATAGGGCAGAAAAGAAAAGATATCACTGAGGTCGATGTATGCAAATTGAGTCGCAGCGCGGTCGTTCATCACAACACCTCCCCCTTCGAGTTACGAACGGTACGTTGTTTTGCGGGATCCATGCGAAGACGAGCGAGAGCATGGCGAGTACGCGTTGAGCGACGGAAGTAGATCATCGGCGCAGAAGACTTTGGTACTGGATTTGTGACTCTAGTTTTAGAGTTGAATAGCGACAGGTCGAATACGGCCAGCAGTTGACCACGAATGGCATCTTTGTTCGCGAACGTAGCTGGTTGATGTGACGTGTCCAAATAAAGTTTCCGCAACATACAGAGTAGGTCGCGCTGCCGAATTTAGGTACGACGGTGCCGGGAATCCATATGTTCTTTGGTGCTCGATAATCTTCGGCTTAGACGACGTCACCGCGGTGACGATTGAACTGCTCTCCCATTTTAGTGTCAGGTGGTCCCACGACGCTGTCGGTCTGCGGCATCATCAGGTCGAAAATGGTGGGGCATTTGGCGTCCCAAGAAGTTTTCGGCAGGCGATAAATGACACGGTCCAGACGGATAACAGGTCGAACGGTACGCCATCAGAAAGGTCTGCAGTGCGTCGACCATCGGTTCCTCCTCCTTCAGCTTGATGAGTGCAAGCTTGAACGTATTCACAAAGCGTCCTGCCTGACCATCGTTTTGCGGATGGAACGGCGGGGAGCGTAGATGCGTCATTCCGCGATTGATGGGATACAGCGCATCCGCAGCCAGCAGATGGTCGATCTCCTGTGAAATGCGAAACTGAGTGGCATACGGGATAGGGAGAGTCTTTCGGAAAATAGGCCTTGCGTCCGACTTCAGTGTCAAGTGCGCCTGGTGAAGTTTCCCAGTCCTAGTGCGAGTACTGCGAAGAGTTGCTTCCGTAGACGTGCAATGAGCGTAGAGCGGAGATGGTTCAGTGTCGTGGCCGAAACGTTGCAGATGATATTTTCTGTGAGGCTTTGGAAGAGGGGTTCATTTTCGGCTATCCAGTCGATGCCAAGAAGTGACTGGTTATCCGCGACGTGGCAAATTCCTCATCCTTTGTGTCCTCAATGTCGAAGTCGCACTAGAAATATTCTCGAACTTTGATATTTCTGTTGTTGGCGGACTTCAGCTTGACGAGTGGTGGCAGCAACTTCGGATGACTGATTGCGATCCAATCTCTTATGCTAAATAAGGTGACGCTGGCTCCTGTGTCGAGGCGCATTTGAACTGTAACGCCGTTGATCTAGACTTGCCGGTAAATGCGGGTTGATTGGCGCGATGTCGGCGGCAGTGGAGGCAATAATGGTGACGTTGTTCGCATTTCGGTGCTTCTTCTTAGAATTCTGCCTCTTCTTCTTAGTGAAGAAGCCTTTCTTATGACCGATAAGTTTGCAGTCATGGCACGCTTTGTTCAGGAAGTTGCGGTCTTTGGCCCAGCGCAGACTACCACAATGGAGGCACGGTGTAGGTAATTCTGCGTGCGGTTCTTCTTGGTACTGACGGTACGGATTTCTGGCTGGAGTGATGATGAAGGACTATCCAGGAGCCTGGAATCTTGTCTGATGCTCAAGAACTGCTGGATCTCGCTAGTGAGTTCTCTGAATGAGGCTTGTAGGCTGTCCTCCATTTTGCGTACAGCATGAGCGCGAATGCCAGCGTCTTCTGGAGTGTGGAGGGCGCAAATCACACTAGACACCTCGTCTGTTCCGCCGTGATGGCGTTGATTTCGGCTATCTCGTGACGTCGACTAACAATTCCCGTATAGTCGTTAAGAGATTCGCCGTTGCGCTAAGTTCTGAGCTAGATATAGCGACGGGCAAAAACCAACGTGTTGTGCTCGAACAGCTTTCTCAGCGTCTTGACGGTGTCTTCGTGGGAGACTTCGGAAGCCCTCTTTGGCAGAATATGGTCGATGAAGCGGACATACGTACTGGCGTCCAGCTTCGAAAGGATGAGACGGACCCTTGCGACGTCAACAAGCGCCGCTCCGTCTTTGGAAA
This sequence comes from Baylisascaris schroederi, assembly GCA_006503575.1. NCBI lineage: Eukaryota > Metazoa > Nematoda > Chromadorea > Rhabditida > Ascarididae > Baylisascaris > Baylisascaris schroederi. Next base: position 1,622,760 of record QEWY01004197.1, on the reverse strand, counting down.
TTACGTCTTCGTATCTGTTGAACCATAAATCGAACATCCCGCGACTGTCTGGATCGTAAACAAACTCCGGCAGCCGTGTTGATAGCGAGTTTGCGATAAACCCAACAGTCGATGCAAGAGAAGCAGCGGGTCCGATAGTGGTCAGCACCCGCTCCAATCGTTCCAGCAGCGCCTGCTGCTGCCGATCCTCTAACTCCAAGATGGCTGCGAGCGTCCGCTAAGTCATTACTCTTGAGCGTCGAGTATGGCTCGAAGGCTTCCCTGTCGATTGTTGCTGACGATCCCTGATCCCCGTCTACTGCTGTCGATTCTTGCTGCTCGAATACTGATCGCTACTTGTTATGTTGCTGCCATGTGGACGATGCAAGACGAGTTGAGGAGTAGCAGTTTGCTAAACCTGCGCACTGAACTGGTTAACTGGACTGGTTGGTCGAACTGGACGACACGAAAAACCATCAAAATATCCGAGCCAACGTACATAACAGCAAACGGGTTTGAAACATGCAACCAGACAACCAAAGGAAAAACGCAATATAACATGGCAGAGAAGAAAAGATATCACTGAGGTCGATGTATGCAAATTGAGTCGCAGCACGATCTTTCATCACAATACGATGCATTATAAATTCCGCTTCCTCAGGCAATCAAATAAACCTGCATTACCTGTTTTTTTACTGGCAGGGGAAATGATTTCAGCCTAAGTTCCAACCTTACTGATCATATTCAAACCGGTATAAACTTAATCATATTCAAGAGACAATTAGTTACAACATTTATCCTCCAACACTTTTCCTCGTCAATTAATTCACAAAAAAAAAAACATAGAGAAATAGAAGATCAAAATCGTCGTTGACAGTTATGACTGCTAGCACACGATCGCGACAGTATTTCAGCGATTATAAACCATAAAGCGATCAGGCCACAAATTTAAAGCTTAAATTTAACGCTTCAAATCAATGCATATAAAATGTTTAAAAGAGTTGCTTTCGTCAAAAACTGAAACATAAAAATTCGAGCATATTTCCACAGTAATCGTATTTAACTTGCTTATCTCTTAACGGTAAGTTGCTACCTTTATTAACTAATAAAAGACCACAATAATATTTAGCCCATAGTAACAAACTATTAAAAAAGGAAAATAAAGCGTAATAAAAAATACATACGCTGCATGCAGTAATTCAAGCTAGGTAACGCCACGTTCTCGCATCGTCGCCCTTTTAGCTCTCTACACCTGTCGCTTTCATTTCCCTTTGAGTTGTCATCTCCTGACCTTGCTTCACATTCATCCTCACGATAGCTACCATCCTCCTCAAATAAACAACAGTTAATAAATAAATAAATAATTAAACAAACAAATGAATAAACAAATAGATAGATAAATAAATAAACAAATAAATAAATAAATAAATAAATAAATAAATAAATAAATAAATAAATAAATAAATAAATAAATGCAGAATAAAAAATATTAAAAATAACACAAAAATAACATTAAAATAACATTACAACATTTGAAAAAATCTTCCGACCAGTTTTCTTTTTAAATAAAAGGTTTAGAACACAAAACTTTCATTTATTATAAAGCATTCATATCGTTTCAATCTTTTACTATAAAGCAACTATTTGCTCTTGAGATATCACTCTCGACTATCTATAAAAGTAAAATATATCTGCTGACTAATCTATCCATAACGTGGAGCATTTCAAACAATCGTTAAAAATTATACGACTTTAATATAGTATCCAAAAAATTTCACGCAAATCCTGAAATTTCAATACCAGATTTAATAAAGTGATGAAAGAAGAAAAACAACATACATCTGCGTAAACAAACGAGCAAATTGGCCTTTGCTCCTCGTTTTCGAACTCCACATCCAGATAGTCGAGCTGCTGCGTTTCAGGACCGGTATCGGTTGCCGATTCCTGAGCGGTTATCTTAAGACGAGCTTCAAGTTGTTGACGCATCTGCTTTGATGCTTTCCAATTGCGCCAACGACCATAACGCTTACTTGCACGCAAAGTACGCATTTGGCGTTTCTCTTTACGTGTTTCGGCAACTAACTTACCTATAAATAAACCGAATATTTGACGCTATCATCAACAATATCTATGACAATCTTTAAGACAATTTAAAAAAGGGGCTTAGAGACATCAATAATACCGGCGATATATCTAATGCCAATACTGACAGTGATGTAAAATCCCATAAATGTTAGCATCACAATAAGGAGCACATTTCGTCATCTTCATGGCCTGATTATAATTTTCAGATTAGTTTTTATTCATTCAACTAAAAGATCATTCACAAGGCAAGCCGCTTATTCCCGTTGTTTAGTAATCATGATTTAATCTCAACGACGGATCAATAGCAACATACTAATTAATCTCTGGCTAAGTCCGTTCCAATAAAACCTGTCGGATATTTCCATTCCGCATCGGAAAGGATGCGATTGGCTTGAAGAAATTAACTAATCAATAGTTTATCAAATCGTTTTAAATTTGCATTAAGGAAAGTGCACCACCAAATTCAATGCTTGCCAAATGTGAAGTATTCGCGCACTTCATCCGCAAATGCAATGTAGAATATGGCAATCCTAAACAGCCTTCGAGCTATGATTTTAAATACCGAAGTTGGTTATATTTGATCGATCATAGAGTGATTAACTTCTAAACGACAACGACATCACCACCGATAACCTAAACTTCAATGAGCATTTCCACCCTTTTCACAAATGCCACTCATACTCCACTCATTTCATCCTATCTTTCATCCTCCTTCAAACACAAAATCGTTCAAAAATATATGAAAATGGATTTAAATACAAACATCTGGCAAATGTGCAAACATTAAGTGCACCTTTTTTATCCTCTTCAAGGATCTCCTTCATGAGGTACGCTTCATAGCGACGTTGCTTTTCAGCAAGTACTTCACGATACTCTTTTATTGCGGCCATCTTGCTTTCTAGAGCAGCCAATCTGCACATCAACAATTCCTTCTCCGTGACCGCTTCCGTATTTCTAAATAAAATTCAATCAACGATGCAATCGAATCTAATGAATTAGACCCCTCATGACTCGTAGTCGTTTGAAAAAAAAATTTAAACATAAATTTAAATATAAATTCTTCCACCTAAGTCGAGTGAAAAACGACTATCAAAGTTCAAAAAGGGAAAACATTTGCTTGCAATAGATTTCAATGTAAACGAAAAAGATAAAAATCGACCAATCCCAAAATGAACTCATCACAGAATTTTCTCTCTTAGTCATCCTTACTACCCCCCCCCCCCCCCTCTCTCTCATCCCCGGAATAAAAACGTGTGCAGATGACGGATTCTCCTTTCACAAAGTTTTCGAATTATCAATATAAATACCGTATTTCACAGATTCAGTGATACAATTTCAAATGATATAGGAAAACACTTACGCTAATAGACTACAGTATTTGCCAATATAGCTTGGATCATAATGGAGATTTTCCTCGGCGCATGGCCAATCGAACGTTGCCGATAACGTCTCATCATCATCACTTAAAATATTGTGAAAGATATTGTTTATAGAAAGAAACGAAAAAAAAGATATAAAAACTTATTGAATAGAAAATTGAGCCAGAGCAGCTGGCAATAAAGCTTACCTAAGTTTTAAGTTTGAAAAGTATACTTAAGCAGCTGGCATTTGTGCAAATGCACTTATATGAACAACCCATACAAGAGCGTGAATTGCTAACAATAATTGCATATGCGCAATAACGCAGTTATATCTTAATTTCCTGTAAATTCTCTACAAAGGGAATTTCCATCCCTACTTGGCCGATATGAAATGAAAATTCGTTCGCTTGCAAAATATACGTAGTGAAAAAAAAAAATTCCCTCCAAAGCTAAGGAATTAACTCGAATGTTAGCATATGAGCTCATCCTCTTTCATGTTATATCCGTCTAGTTCTGTAGCCCTAGCTTCAACTGCTCCCGAGCTGGAATTGCCGGATAGGCTAAGAGATATAAACAGACAATCAGGCAGACAAACAGACAACCAGACAGACACTTATACATGCATACATGCATAAGAACATATTATAAACACATACCTAATTGAGAGCATGCCATCTTCATCGATACGATGTGCAATAAAATCGCCTTGATCCGATAGACCCTGTTCGGCGACAAACAACGCTTTCAATTGTTGCGCAAACTGAGTATGCTGAAAAAGAGATCATAGGGGTATTGATTCATAACAGACTTGAAAATAAAGTGAACACACAACATCTAAAATATATGAAAGAATCCAGATCAGATCCATTCGAAACAAACGAATCCCCCACATGGCATATGTTTACTCTCAAATCATCGTTTAGATGTTGAAAGCATTTACAGATAAGTCACTTTCTAAAGAAACATGTAATTAACGTGACGATTATAATTCAAATTATCGCAATCAGCAATGCTCTTATCTCATAAGATCTAAAATCTATCATAATTTTATTGAAGGATGGGAAGGATTTTATTGAAGGATGGGAAGGAGCGAAGGATTTTATTGAAGGATGGGAAGGATTTTATTGAAGGACAAGAAGGCCTTTACTGAAAGATGAGAAGGAAGGATAAAAGGATGGCAGGCGCATAATAATACAAACAAGAAAACTATTCAGAGCACAATCCGTATTGTTTACCTTTCTCGGTACCCACATCCCTCCAAGCATAAAGATAACTGAACATCATTTAAATACCTGTGAATATATTATGTGGTACGTGAATTAAAAACCTCAACAAAATTTAATTATGAAACAGGTAAAGATAAAACAAGCAATCAACGATGGAAACACTATTCCACCATATTCGATACAACTGAACTCCTATCATTTTTGCACAATACGCTAAGGCAGCACGAACATATCGGCTTCATAAAATTGCAAAACAACTATGCAAAATGGAATTTTGCATAGCGAATTTGAAGCCAACAATAAAACAATTTTCAATCTATAAAGTTTATTCTTTATAAAAAGGATTGAAAAATCAAAATAATATAAAGAAATAATGGTTTCGAAGGATAAAAGAAAATAATAATAATAATAAAATACCCTTTCACAGAGTCCCATCGATGAGAGTTTTGAATGTGGTCGTATATTGTTGCATGCAATTCCAATACGACGACTTACGTACTGACATTTAGCACATCCATCTTCGATCGGCTCCTCTTTCGGTATTCGCCATCTCCATGCTCTCTTTTGTGATCGAATCTTTCGTCTACCTTTCATCTTTTTCGTTCCACTTCCCTGCCACAAAAAAAGCCTCTATTAAACATCAGAATGCTAATTCTAGCAATAGTTTACAATTATGTAACAACAATGAACGTTTGATTGTTGGCGTATGCGAGATGATCGGTGGCAACATGGAGTTCGTCGACTGCCGCTATGGCAACGTACCGACGATTAAAGCCATCCATCTTTATGAACGAATCCCCACCTGTTTGCCACCTCTTGTATAAGTGTGCTAAACTGTTCGCTTTTATACCTGTACCTGTATAGTCTAGCAGTTTATTCGATCGAATCTCCACAGAAGGTGCAGATCTTCAAGGAGACCTGGACGACTAGACAAGCCAAGGGGAGTTGACTCTTTTTTCATTTCAGAAATACTTAAGGGCATTAGAAAGAAAAACACTGCTTTCTACATAAAATATGTGCATAAATTCAATAATAAAAATGCCCATTATACCTAAAGAAATGAAGTTTCGAGAAAATATTTTTCCAAAATTAATTTATAAAACGCCTATTAAAAAAAGAAATAGATAAAGCTATTTAAATATTATTCAATTAATAGTTCTGAAATTAAAATATTTTAGAAAAAATATTCATCAAATAAGCTCTCAAATATTGAAAAAAAAGCATTTTTATTAAACAATTCCTCAGCTATTAGAATAATTTTTTTAATTATTGGACGATGGAAGTTAATCTATTGCAGTCAGGTGCATATAAAAAATCTCAATATTTGTGCAGTTAATTTTTCAACTTTTGTAAATTCGGAAATTTTTTTTTTTGAAAAATACTATTTATCTGCTCAATACTTTGAACACTAGACCTTTCTATGTTTACGTCTAGCTAAACCATCGCATAATCCCTTACTTATTTTCCAATTGACTTTCGTCCTCTATCAGATGTTTTCGATTACATAAAAACACGCTAAATAAAGAAACATTTGCCTACCCGAGTTCTTAAACACATAATCATTACTTCCGCACCAACATTTCGCATAGCCTACTTCTTAAGAAAGAAAAAAAAAACACAAGCTCATGATTGAACTCATGAATCTGCCTGAAAGACACCATTCGACGAACTCCAAAATAAGAGTGACCCAATTTTCGCAAATGCGAGAAATAAGTAAAACTTACATTCGGCTGTTCGTTGCTGGATGCATCCTTTGAATGTGTCTTCGATGTAAATCCACTGGCACCCTTTTTTGCGCTCAACTTTGCAGTACCCATACTTGGCATAACGCACTGAAAGCACTACTCTAATAGATGCATGCTGCAACAGCAAAACTCATCGATATATGGACGGCAAACGACACAACACAACACGACACACCTAAAAAAGATGGTGCAAACAAAATGACAACATTTTCTGCACATGAAATACGAGTCAATCAGAGCAACTCCACTGTTTTGCAAAGAAGACGAGTAGAAAACGACTAATATGGAAAAACACAGATGTTTTAGAAACGGTAGGTATGTGAGGGGATTCGTGAAGGTATGTTTTTTGGAAGGCCGAAAGGTCTTCTCAACCATAACACCGGTCCTTGACAAACTGTCTTCCCCCTCCTTACCTTGGTACATCCGCCCTGGACAAACTATCTTCGCACCCTTTCCTCCGGTACCACCTGTCCTGGATAAACTAAAACTAAACACGAAATTAATAAAAATTCGGTTTAAACGGTGTTGATGATTGATGCAGTAAAATGTAAGGGAAATGGGCAGAGTTGAAGCGATATGACGTAGTTGAAAGCAGCGACCAGCTTTCTATCGAGTTACACTTGTAAACTTTCTTCTACAATCTCGTTCATAAATGGAAGACTTCCTATGATCCGCCCCATCCACTCTCCCAATGAGGTAACCTGTGGGGAAATATAGACCTAATCTTCAAAAGAGTTTCTCACTAATAAACGTGTCGAAAACGTCAGTAGGACATTGCCTTCAATTAGTTACTAGTTTCCTCTTCCCTCACCCTCTTCACGCATTCCCCTCCCCCTCCTCCCGGGAAAAAAAAGGATAATTTCGATAATCACAAAGCACACTTTTACACTCGGCACAATCCCTAAATACAAGTCAATTCGTTTGCTTTATTTTCAGGTTTGACATTTACCTACTCAAACTGAACGTGCTTTGTATTATCAACTCTAATTGCGGAATAAACCCATACTAACTTACCAATTGAAAAAGGAACAAAAAAGTAGAAAACAATCGTTTTAAAAGGAAGTGTATTTCGTCGCCGAAATAAACTCATCTAAGCTTGTCGACTCAACACAATTTCTGCACTCTGTTCATCATGTACGCAGTTAATTACCGTACGTTGTTCGGTTAAGCAATATGTGGATTTACATTCACATGGTGTTCCCTTCGAATTTCCATAAAGGCTTTATTTTGAATATTGGTATTAACTTTATTTAAATTCAAAATGGAATTTAAATATATATATATATATATATATATATATTTTATTCAACATTATCTCAAAATTTCGGAAAATAAGCCAAGCAATTATTATTATTGGAATAAATGCATTTATAAAAATCCATCTTTGCATCATTTTTCATTTCCATTCTCCGCTTTTCTCAACTCATTCCTAATATCTCTATTATTTACTGAATGTTGAAATTAAAAATGCAACTCCTTTTTTTTTTCTAAATTTTTTTTTTCAAATTCACATTCTTCTATATTGATCACTTCTCTTTCCCACCATATAGCCAATATTAAATTTACTTTCCATTGGAAGCTTTTTACCCGTGGTTTGAACCCTTTTCCTCCCACTTCGCCCACCTAAAATTATTCCAAAATTCAATTCGAATCATCGATAGCTATGTAATATGATAGTACTTATTAATGTATTATCAAATAGTAATAATTATCTCATAAATTATAAATATTTTTTCGATATTTAAATTCAGCATAATTTTATTCATAAATATATTCGAATAATTGCAAATATGTAAAAATGAGTGTTCAAATTTCTTAACGAATTATCAAATACTTAAAGGATCAATACTAAAGTTGATAAGCGGAGATTGGCATAAATGACGATATTATTATTCATTGTGGTTTATTAATCCACATTGGTAGGTGACAATTGACGGTGAATGGTCGAACACATGCCAATCGCCATAGACTTGAATCATCACGTTTATCGATCATATAATTACCATCGATATTCCGCAATGTGAATGATGGTTTCATCGAGAAGAATCGTTTATCGATTGGAAATGTCACTGAAACGTTGCAAATTTTCAATATTCTCTTTGAAGCGAAATCGAATCGTTCGTTTTGAAATGGCTTTAAGTATGTGATGTTTAGAGCTTAGAAAATCGGGATTCACTAAAAACTCCGGCTAGGATTAAAATTGAGCTCCTACCGGAGCTTAAGATCTTCGGCATATAAAGTTGACTTTTGTCTAACTTTGAGTAGTAGAGAACACAACTCTGGGTTCTTTAAATTCGAAAAGACATATAGAAATCGATAACCGTATGTCAGCGTTCGAGTCCCCTAAACATTCACGATCCCGTAGTAGGGCCACATAAGCGGGACTGAGAGTCTCTAATACTTCAGTTTAACCAATTGAGCTATGAAAGTTTTGGACGCTTCATTACAGGATATTTTAGTTAGTTGAATCGATGAATTATTAATTCTTTTAAATTTTTTTCAACCTCAAAGAAACGAAAATAAACAACTTAATATTGATGTTAAAAAAAATTTTTTTTTCTTGGAAAATAAAATCGGAATAAATTTATGAATTTAAATATTCAATTATAATTCCCCACTGAAATCTATTTCCATATAATAAAATAAATAAAATTTAATTCATCAATAATTTTTGAATTGGTGAGTTTTTAAGCAATCAAAAAAATTTCGCTAAAGATAAGCACTTACTTTGGTTGGCAATCTCGTCAAGATTAGGCACTAAAAACGAGGGTAAAGATGATATTCGTGTAGTGCATAGAACGAGATAGATGATGCCAAGATATGCATTCGTAATGCCCATCCTCTAATTAAATCATTTTTAAGCATTTCTTCTATGAAGTTTTCCACTCGAATATTATCATTCGTAGAAATCGATATTGGTCATGATCAATGATCATATCATTGAGGTACTTTTATTTGATTTTTCAATTTGAATCAGAATCAGAAGGGCAAAGAGGTAACGGTTGAATCAGAAGCTTCCGAGGCAATCCTGGATCAGAAGCTTCCGAAACAATCCTTGAATCGGAGGTTTCTAAAGCAATCCTGGATCAGAAGCTTCTGGAGGAATCATTCAATCAGATGTTCCCGATGCAGTTGATAAACAAATGAGCGAATCCTAACTTTTTTTATCTTTTGCTATCTAATAACTCCTAGAGTATGCAAACAATGATTCAGGCAATTGTAAATAAATATCTAGGTGATGGATATAAACATAAGATATAAGCTATATACAATAATCTTCAAATATAAGTGGAAGCATAAAAAAACTCCATTAAAACAATGCCTTTAATCACTCTCATATAATCATATCTTCAACAATATATCCAACTGAAATGGCTATTGAATAATAGCGATTGTTGCATTCTCAAGGTAATCTCATAGAAGAAAATTTCGAGATGAAACAAATTATATTAGAATTTGTGCCATATATATATATATATATATATATATATATTAATGAAAAAAATTCCTTTTTTAAGTGAGAAAAATATATTTCATCACTTAGAAAGTTTTTAGAAGAACGGAATTACGATATATACATTAATGAAAATTTGATGAAAAAAATTTTCCATATTATTAGCGTTTACCTATTCGCATTTACTTTGTAAAGAGATGAATTTTAATGATCACTGAATTAAGCTGGGAGGTAAATCTCGATGCTAAATATGTAAATTTATTTGCCTACAGTATCCCTCCAATACTACCACATCGTTAACAAATTAATTGTTTATTCTATGAATATTCCTGCAAAAGTTATCTTAATACAAATGATTTAGTGAAAAAGTAGGAGATATATTAGGAATTGAGTAAGTTGAATAAGAGCGTTTAAATATTCCGCCTTGTTTATAGCATTGAAGCTTTTCCACTAATTGATATCTATTATTCAATAATTTCAAAGAAATAAATTAAATCAGAAGTGAACTATATAGAAAATGCAATCATCATTGCAAAAGCAACAAGTTGAGAAGCATATCGGAAGCCAACATTCATCACGTAAAGTTTCTGCTTGCAATACACCTATGCAATCACTCTCCATATATCATCTGGAAAAAGTGGATAGCATGCAATGATACAATCATGTTTTAATTAATGCCACAGCCTATAAAAATTCTCAACTGTGGCCTGCCTCATCGATATAAAATGAAAGCTAACAGATGCAAAACGTATGCAAAGTTTTTTCTTGTAAGAACCTTTAATGTTACTAGTATTTTCGAAATCGTCGAATTAAAGTGGAATACTGTATAAAGGAGGTAACTGTATTGAGTAGAATACTGTATAAAGGAGGTAATTCTATTGTGTATATTGTTCTTGCAAAGTTTCGTAACTCTAACTTTATTGGCTATTAAGTTATAATTAAGGAGACGAACAGACACAGACGGACAGATATTGTGCAGTCAAAGCGCTTCCATAATGTACGCTAGAGCAGATCAAGTTTGCGAAAGTGCTTAAAAACTGATTCGATTGGAACAGACAACATTTAGAGTACATCGCCTCATTCTAGCTTTAAAATAATCCTCTTTCTTATCGGTCACATAGGTAAACTAGCCAATGGTCAGAGGCAAACTGACCAATGGTCAGAGATAAGCTGACCAATGGCAGTTATCATTTTTAAGTCACTCTTATTTCAACTAGATAATATCACATCAATAGACTAAATAAATGTATATCTTCCGTAATATGTAAATTGAAATTAGTTCTTAACCTTAACTTCAAATTCCAACTGAAATAATTTTTCAAGTCTCCAATGACTTCACGAGCAATTTCAATTTGCATCGTCGAAAAAAAAAATTCCACATGATGTATGGTCCACCTCGGTGAAGAAAGCGTACATTTAATATGCAATGTGGCATAGCTCGTAGTAACCAAAGTGCATTGAGTGTCCTTTTTCAAAGATACGCTTGATAAACAGTTATTCCCATCATACCGAAATATCTCTGTTTTTGGTGATCATAATAGTACGTAAGCTAGTAGAAAAGAAACAACGAAGTAGCGTTATTATTTAAAATCAACTACAATAAAGAATTTAGGAGGATTTGGTTAAGAAGCATTGAATGAATGAATGAAAAACCCATCGAAACGTATGAAAATAACGATGAGGGGATTATTCTGTTGGTATCGAAAAATAGATTTCATCGAAATATATAGAAAATGGAAAGGAAAGAGAGATGCATAGCATTGAATAAAGAGTTAGAATGAATTAAATAAAAAGAATCTGTGAAGAGATGAAAGCTAAAGAATTTATTAGTGACTATACTAAGAGCGGATTAACAGTTAGCAACAAAATTTCTACACATAGATCGATGTGGGTGATTAAATTAGCTGCAAATGAATTCGATAAATGCGTATCCTTAATATGATACCCATCAAGGATATAACCTGAAGGCAACGCATTTGTCATGTGGAAATGCGAATTACATTAGCCTGACGCCAGAAAGTGCAAAATGTTAGTCATAGAAATATTCATTATTTTTATTTATCTATTTATTTATTTATTTATTTATGTTTGATCCTCATTTTTATGAGTGACTTTTCAATTTTTTTCGAATATTACTATAGCAAAATCAACGAAATAAAAATCCTTATCATATAGTCAACTTCGGAACATTGCCGTACACATAAGAGTGGAACGAGAGAAAAAAACACGAAATGCCATTCGATGCGAAGACAATGCGATACAATGGTGTTTGTGGCGAGTATAAAACCCAACGCTATATACGCAAGGTCATAGGTCAAATGTGCTTGTTATATTGCTAAAGAATTTCTTCATAGTGTATAACAACGGAAAATTTTTGTTGTACATATGAAGGCTTTGAAAATTCATTCGAAGAGAAATATTGCATATTTGAAGGATATTGAGAAAAGTGGCAAAGACGGCAGTTTTATTACTCAACTGAATTCTCTATTATGAAATTGAACGAGTGTTTTTTCCGCTAAAAAATTTCAAAAGAGTAAAGGAGATGTGTTGACGTCATGTGTGGATGACGTCATTTCCATAGAAATGTATATATATATATATACA
>QEWY01004197.1:1592191-1607971 GCA_006503575.1 Baylisascaris schroederi | reverse complement strand
TATATATATATATATATATATATATCCGCTGCAAAATCCTCCTTCGGTGCCTCATCGTGGCGCAGTGGTGGCAACGGTCGTTCGATAGCTATGGTAGCGGAGCGTAAGCCCCAGCAGGTCTAACCATGCTACAAAGGTATTGAACTGTCAATCCTACAGCGTGGTCGATTCATACCCCGAATCACCAGACCATGCCTGCTAGAGGTTGAGGACCGGCTAAATTCGAAGAGAGGTAATGGCCTGCTCGCCTAGCCAGCGAGGTGGCGTCATCTAATGGCTAAAACAATGCACGGAAATGGGCCTCAATACCCTGCAGGATTGGGGTAAAACCTGGCCGAGAATGGCGAGGATGAGACCAAAATGGAAATGCATTGTGGCCGACAGCGTGCACAACGTTCGATAATCCGGCCTATCAAGTCATCAAGTGATATATATATATATATATATATGTACGATCATTTACGCTTCTCTTATGTTTCTTTTTTCAGCTTCATAAAATTCAAAAAGAATTTATTTCTTTCTTAGTCGATAATCGATTATGCGAAAGTTTGCATATTATGGTAATTTTATACATCAATTAATATAACAATTATGCTTTGTAAGGTGACGATCACGATACATAGTTATGCGTATGTATCGTAAAAATTTAATAAAAATTTATGCAACGAATGGATCTGAAATATTCCACCGAGGATGAACGCACATCGACGAAACAAATTGAGAGGGTGTATGAATAGGTATGCTATTTTTGATGGGTGGCATAAATTTTACTGATTCGACGCTCATTTAGGACTACGCATCAGGATTTGGACCGCTTGTGGCAATCGGGTTGGTTGCTTTGGGGATGATTTTAGAGAGAGAAAGAGAGGCAGAGAGAGACAGAGAGAGGCAGAGAGAGGCACGGAGAGAAAGGATAGAGAAATAGTGATAAGTGATAAGGACGAAGAATGATAAGGATGATCAGCAGGAGATCCGCGTTTTAAGTGGATATTCGAGAAAAGAGAAGGACAACGATCGAATATGAATGTAAAAGGAAATATGTTTGATGTTTTTGAGTTATGAGCCAATTAAAGTCCGGCTCAGACTGCGAATGATAATGGGGTGTTTTTGGTGACCAATGAAAACTTGTCCGCAGACGGCGACGAACCCGCGACCTCTCGCTTGCCGGGCGAGTGCTCTAAAAGGAAATACAAATAAAAAGTGATATGATGGTGATGAGATTTTAAAAGGCTAAAACATGCACGATAATAAAGGCATTCACTCCTCAACTGATTCAACCGTTTATGAAAATCATCTGTATGAGAAACACTTATTTTCAGTCCAGCTAGCAGTAAAATTAGGACTCAATAAGTGCAAAACAGATCACGATGATTTGTATGCAAGTATAGCGTAATTGAGCGCTCATAAAGTTTATCAAACGTTGAAGGCGCCAAATTCTTCAATATTTCTCATGATTAAGCTAACATATGCATACATATCTACAAATGAATACACATATACGTACCAATGTATATGAACGACATTGACATAATAAGGATTTATAAATATATAATCTACAAATGTGTATGAGTAAGTAAGTTGACGTGGATAAAGATTGTAAGGATGTTGGGCATAGATCAGTATTGCACTTAAACGGCCCTTCTGAGAACGCAGAAGTAGAAATTCAAGGTTAGCAGTAAAATCATCGAGAGAACCGATTAAAATAAAACTATGAAATCGACCGACGAGCAATTTTTTAACGAAATGAGAGAGAGAAAAGGGGACGATAAAATTTAACTTATTATGCCTTAATACTGAGAACAACTTTGAACTTTTCAGTGCATTTAAAAGAATAGCTAAAGCTATATAGCACTAAGTGATACTACAGTGGATCAAGATAAGCATTGCTTCTATTCAAGCATCAAACGATTTTGCAGACTTTTTTTGTGGGGAGGGGGGAATAAAGGAATAAAATGTTTTTCCTTCATTATCATAATGCATAGCCCCTCGCCTCCCCTTCCCCCTCCCCCTGTGTGGAAATAAAAGGAAGTATATTTTTCGAAGGAACGATTATCTTTGTCAATCAAAAGGCTCTCCTTTAAAAATATGTGCTTTAATTGTTCGTGTAATTAGCCTTTCAAATGAGTGTTGCATGCAAAGGATTCGCAATTTACATTTCTATGCAATGAAACATGAAACTTTTTGCTTTCAATTCGTTGATAGCGATTGCTGACTATAACGCGAAATTGGTGCGTGGAGATTTTATTGGGCTAAATAAAGTGAAAAAACGAAGAATTTCAAAAATTGTTGCAAAATAGAAACGAATCATAAAAACTTTTGGAAAAATGTGAAAATTTCCATTTTTGTCATTCATATTTCTTTTGTCATTTCCTCTCAAAAATTCATCTTTTATCATTCATTCATATTTATCATTGAAATTTCCACTCTTATCATTTAAATATCAAATTTCGAAGGTGTGATAAGCTATGAAAAGTGAATAGTTTTGAGATATAGATAAATGGGTATAAAAATTTTTATCAAAAGTGGTAAAATTGTGGTAACAATTTCAAAGTGAATAAAATCGAGTGAAAATTTTCCCGCAAAACGTAACCGACGATTTTTCATTGATAACTTTAGTCTATCTATATATTCCTCAACTTTTTCGTATAGTTTTATGGAGAATAAAAAAAAAATTCGTCAGGATTCAGGATACTAGATGCCTATCTTAAAAGAAGTTAGATAAAGAGATCTAGATGGAAGAGTAGAATCTTCGGCTAATAAATAGGAGTACGATAAAATTGTTTTTTTTATTTATTTCAATGAACACAGCATCCATTACGAATAAATGTCTCTTCATATCGCTTCCACCTGCCCTGACCTAATGCCTCTCTGATCCACTTGGCTCCTGCCGTTTTTAGGTCGGCCTCTCCTTCTTGCAGGTCGGTTGCTTGAAGGTTAGGGCTTAGGCTGGTCTCCTGCCCGTCGGGTGCTGACGAGCCGATTCACCGTCGTTCCTCCTAGGACTGTCGGGACTTATTCCGCCGCCCTTATCCCGATGAGGGTGCTGGGAGGGGTGATTGAGTTGAGCGGAGCCAACAATTTTGGTCGGAGCTTCGCAACCGACCGCACAGTAGACAAGGCAAAACGATGAGTGCCGAAAAAATTGTTATAGGATAAAATCCATTCGGGCATGGTTTTCACAAAATGCGAAAAGTATATATGTTAACAAATGGAAATCAATTTCTGAAAGTTTTTTTTTCGCACAATTCAAAGCGTAGTGTTGTAGTTCTCTTTTGCTTTCTAATATAAGATCTCGGAACTTCAAGAAAAAGAATCCGGAAATCCAGTTTCCATCTCCGTGTCTTTGTATCAATTTATTCATTTGCATATATAAAATATCGAACAAATACATCCACATGAACACTTATTGATATATAAGATTAATATCGCTGAAATATGCTTTAAACAAAAATATGTCAAGGATAAATAAAAATGTAAATGAAAAATCTGAACTCCTTTCTCATGGAGAAGGAAATAATTGTGTGGAAGCTTTCTCGCCCGATTCCAAATTCCAAATCTTCGTGGAAATCCAAGAAGTGGAAATTCTATTGTAATTAGGAACATTATATACTTTTACTACTCAATTTTATACATGTTCATCGAATTGATTTTCTTCTAACCGGAAACCTGAAAACCATAGAGGAGTCTTTGATCAACTTTACCAATTTTTGCCGGCTGCTTCTAACACTTATTTTGCACTGAAAAAGCGCTAAACAACTGGGCAATAGACTATTTTTTGCTTGATATTATATTGTTCGCTAATTGAAGTTTATTACACAGAGCTTCTTTTGTTTTATTTTTCGATTGTCTTCGACAGCTAACGAGACGAGATAACTATTTCTATACGACTATTAATGCAATTGGTTATGAGCTCAAATTTAACTCCTTAATTAACATCAATATGTATGAAAATCTCGTAATTACAAGTTCATCGCAACAAAAATTATATCTTGGCTAGCAATTTTTAAACATTTTTGTTCGATAAAATACTCCAAATTTATGAATATTAATCAAACTACTAGAAATATATCACTATAAATCATTTGAAGGATGTAGAAAAGATGAATAAATGCTCGAAATTAACAGGTCTTCCTAGAGATTTTTGAGAGATAATTCAATAAATCATTGAAATCATTTAAAAAAGAGTAAAACTCTAAGAGCGGGTAATGCTCTCTAGCTACAATTAATGCAAGCCTCTTCAATGCAACGATAAAATTAGAATGATGTGAATATATAAGGCAATGAATTTGAGAGCAAAACAAAATTCAATGGGTGGAGCTTATTCGATATACTTTAGAAGTCTTATTGCAAGAGTTTAGTCTTTAGAAGAGGATTTTGCAATTCAAATTTTAGGCCTTTACCGAACTTTTTTATAACAGTATTTTGTAAGTTAATCTTTAGACAACGTAGAATCATTATTTGAGGAATTGTTCGAGAGGAAAATAAAATTCCATTGATATATATTGTCTTGGATTATATATGTATTCAATCGAACAATCCTAGCAAGTGGAAAATACAATTTCACCAAGTGGACAGAACAATCCCGTCAAATGGACACTACTGTTCCATCGAGTGGACAGAACAATCCCACCAAGTGGACAGCACATTCTCATCAAATGGGCAGTACAATCACATCAAGTGGACAGTACATTCCCATTAAATGGACAGTACAATCACACCAAGTGGACAGTACATTCCCATCAAATGGGCAGTACAATCACATCAAGTGGACAGTACATTCCCATTAAATGGACAGCACAATCCCATCAAATGGATAGTACAATCTCATCAAATGGATAGTACGATCCCACCAAGTGGACAGTAAATACTGGACAGTAAATATGTTCGACATATTATAAACTTAGGTGAAATTGAAATGCAAAGGTGATTTTTTAATGCAATTTTCCAATTTTTTTTTGGTTATGTAATTTTAAAGAATTCAATTTTGGTTACAAATGTTTTCAACGTGTCATTGTGATATCACTATGATTGCACTATGGTATATATTTTACTATTTATTGGTAGTTTGTGATATTGCTTAATATGACGGGTGGAACTATAAAAAGTGCAAGAAGTTGCAGTTAGCTCCTCTGGAGCGTCACAAATTGCAATTAACTCCTCTGGAGTATGGCGAATTGCAATTAACTCCTCTGGAGCGCATTTTCATTTCTTTGAATAAGATATAAATGTGCGACAATGTCCTTTTATATTCAGTGAAACTCTCCTCTGAATATGCCAATTGTAATGGTATCTCTTTTAGCATTCCAATCATTAATAATTACTGCTTAAAAGAGATTTGCTCTACCAGTGTTCTACTGTTGTCCTTCATCTCATTCAGGTTGAAGCTCTTACATTCAAAATGAAGTAAGAGATGACTTATGTGCTCACGTACGTACATACAGACAGACACATACACTTAAAAGTGAAGCTCTTTCCGGATCCGGGATTGACACATTCAAAAGGAGAACATCATAATAACACTATATATATATATATATATATATATATATATATATATATATATATATATTATATATATATATATATTTGTTGATGTCGTAAATGAATAACGGATATTCGTTTAAGGCGAATAATTTCAATACGGAATAAAATGTGACATAGTAAAAACATAAAACTCAACAATAGTACTATGTTGATTGACTGCCGATAGCATCAGAATTTCATTTGGATGTGTAAAGGAATGCGAATGACTTTTCAGCTCCCTTCTGATGCTAAATAAAGGATCACTTTATACTTTGGATTTTATTGTTTTAAGCCAAGGCAATGATGTCCAGAGTCTGAGATATGAAGCCATGAATATATTACTACATAAGGAAACTTTTATTTCATTTCAAAGCTCCGCTGTCCATTATAATTATATAATGGTTTCTTTGAATTGGCAAATAAAAAATATCGTCAAGCATAAATTTTTCATCGAGTAAAGCAAGTTGAGATTAGCAGCATTTCCGTTTCGCTTCGAATATCTCTCGAAAAGAACGTCGCTTTATTTATGCAAATTTGAGAACTATCGACAACTTTTGCTCAAGAAGTGAAAACTTGAATTCATAAAACGATGTAGCTCTTTTAGTAATTTGCATATTTTATTCAAGGGAGCTATTCAGTAATTTAGCCACTTACCTTATTCAAGTTATTTGTGCATTTTTTTTCGAACCTGGTTCGCCGCCTATCCTAACCTCAATCGAACAATTGAGGTTCGAGTGGATTTATTAAGTTTGTTAGAGGTTACGAAAATGTGAAAACGATCTGGTAGGAAATGCAATTCTTTGATGAACTAAAGCCTATCATACTCTAAAGGTGTACACAATGCAAGCTATATACGAGTAAAAGTGAAAGGAAGCAGCTGTTGCTAATCGAGTCAAGCGACTTAAATAACCTAAATTCAAATACCATCGAGCTGAAATACTATTGTTAGTACATCTCATCATCCCACATTGACCCCCCCCCCCCACCCCACAATAGTTGAATGAGACACTTTCTCTTCTATTTCACTCAATTTCAAACATCGCGGGTTACGTTCACACTGCAGTGAAACGTTATCCTTGATCGACAATAATTCACTTACGCATTCATATTATCACATTCAGTTATTATCGCAAATAAATGCAGCAGAAAATAAATGAGGGCCCTTTTCACGCTAGGAAAACGTAAGGGCAAAGGCAAAGGCAGAGGCAAGGCAAAGGCGAAGGCGAAGACAAAGGACAAAGGAATAACATAGCCATGAGATGGATAATTAAATACAGTTATCTGGAATGACAACAAGGGGAGGAGGCGTAGAATCACGAAGGGCAGTTACGATTCCAATGCGATTCACCGCAGAATGCACATGGCTTTGGCTTTTTTTCTTGTTTTTGCTGAGCGAGAAGCGAAGATGCTTTGATTTGCGGCACTTTCGGCATGCTACGTATTTTTATTTGCTGCGCCTGCTGATAGGATTGTATGTATAACAACTCCGCTGTCATTAATTCCTGAAGTTTCGCTCGTAATTTTCCTATATTCCATCCTGGGTCTAGCGCCTTATATTCGCTTATTCGTCTTCTTATTCGCTGCGAAAGTTTCTGCTCAATTGTAAATGCCAGCAAAGGTGAGTCAAGATTTTCACCCGCTTGCTCAAGCTGCCTTAGTATTCTTTCGAGTGCCTGTATTGTTGGTACGAGTTGTGACCCATTGTCGCTAGGCGGATTTTGCAATTCGGTGTGTAAGCTGGCTGTCATTACTGTTGGGTTTCCGTAATTTGATTTTAGCACAGTTACCACCAAATCAAAACTGCTTTCAGTTACAGTGTAGCCGTGAGCAACGGTTGCTGCTGGGCTTTCAAGTAGGGAAAGCAGGTAATTCAAGCGCTGCACTTTTGGCAAGTGGCCAACAGCAGAATTAAATGTTTCCCAGAATCCAGCCCACTCTTTAAGGTTTCCAGAAAATTTTCTGAGTTGGATCTGGGGCAAAGCAACGTGGCTGCTTACGGTTCTGGAGGTTAAGGAGCAGAGATTGCTTGTAAGTTTGAGGACACTTGCGTCAATAGCGCAGTGGGTGTCGAAGCCGAAGACTGTAAAATCTTCAGAACATCAGTGGTATTAGAGATCCTAGCGTTTAGTTGATCAGCAATGGTTTTGGCTTGCTCGCATAGATAGAGAAAGCTATTTGGTGAGGTGACGTAATCTTCGTACGCCTTACTCTCCTCTTCTGTTGGTGGCGGATCACTTAGATTGTCCAAAAATTCAAGCCACTTTTCGTGCTTGTTTTCAATTTGCGAAATGAGGCGCGTTACAGTTTTCAAGCAATGACGCAGACAATCTCTACGTTTTATGAAAGCCGGAATTTGAAAAGAACTTTCCTGGGATATATCGATGTCCTCCTCACTTGGTGGGATCCGTCCGACGATCGTTTTTAGCTCTTGGACCATAGGCTCCAGCCCGGCTTTCATACGACGGGCCATTGTGCAGTGAATCTATCCAGCAGAACCGCAGGTTGCTAATTAGTCGCAGAAATACTATGCAAAATCCGAAGATTTGGAGGATCCGAAGGAAAATAAATCCTTCGGTCCTGCCAGGGTTGCCAAATTCTGTCGCAAATAAATGCGGCAAAAAATAAGTGAGGGCCCTTTTCACGCCAGGGAAGGGTAAGGGCGAAGGCAAAGGCAGAGGCAAGGCAAAGGCGACGCGAAGACAAAGGACCAAGGATAAAGGAATCACATAGCCATGAGATGGATAATTAAATACAGTTATCTGGAATGACAACAAGGGGAAGAGACGTAGAATCCTCTCACAACAATGTGTTGATTCTATGTTTGCATACCCATCATATCTCCAGCAAAATCTTCTTAGCTATTTCGCTGGAATTTTGTTGTGTCCTTCGCGAATTCACGCGACAGTTATGCTTGTAAATTGTATTACTTATATAAAAGTACAAATATATATTGATCACTACTATTTATCTTCGGGAATATTTTGGCCCTCTATTATAATCGCTAAAGGAAAATCTAAGGTTGTTAGAATAAACTTACTTCAGACTGTCAACTCGATCGGTCTCATGAGGTCCTACTTTATAGAGAGTAGTCGAAAATGTTCAGTAATCATCGAATGCTAAAGATTGCTAGCCGAACGATGCAAGAAGAATGGATATTTTTACTAAATGATTTCAATGTTACCGTCAAAGCATTCATAATTCTCCTTACCTGGAAGGTTACCCGTTGGGTAACTGAAGTCTTTCATCATACGTCAAGGAATAATGCTACGGTTTATAAATTTATTTGGTAAGCGAGCTTTTGAGAAACTTCTAATAATTGGCCGTTTCTGAGAGTTTCAAGCAAGTGGGTGGAACTATACTCAATACTATTTATATGGTACTATTTATATGGTAATATTATTTTATACTCAAAAATACTCATAAGGTGGAGAGGTGAGAAATGTGGAGAGACTATGTTTGAGTGGAACGGAGGTAGAATAGGCCATAGAAGCTTGAAAATGATTAGGCCATTTTTTGAGGACTAACCATGGCCTAGCCCATTGATTTGATCCTTTGGCCGTTAAATATTGATGAAATGTTTGATTGTCAAGCAACTGTGTTGAAACACATTCGTGGCATGGGGTGCTTGCTGTTGAGTGTTATCGTTTCGTAAGTGTGGGCTATTGATAGTGACAGACGGAAGTTTCTTTTAAATAGCATAGATGTGTGCAGAAAAGAAAAAAGAGGAAGCTTTAGCAGCACGAATAGATTTTCATGATGATATCACCTTATCAATATATATAACATAGGTAGATCTTATGTTATCACTACAATTGTCTATAGAAGTTTTAACTTTTCTTTCAGGACGTTTCAGAACTTGCTATTTCTTTATGCATTTTAGATGCGAAAGAAAGCATATTTATGCTTGACTAGGCAGTGAATGAAGTCTCTACTGACGAAGTCATGTTCTTCTTAATAAATAGTACTTGTATTTTACCTGCAATAGGGTTATATCATATTTTTGCCTCTATTCATTGACTATGTTTTCCCATATTTTCATGTCAGAGTCATGTTCTTGCTCTCCCTCTCCTCCAATTCCTCCCATCTCTACCTTTCTTTTCTCTAATATTTATACATGTTCTCGTATAGATGTCCTCAAGCCCTTTTACGTACCATTTTTCAAAGATTAACCTCTAATTTTTTTTATTTTTCGCATTTTATTCAGAGTGTAAATGCGATGGACTTAGAAGAGAATCGAGAGACGAATGAATTCGCTCGTACTTCCAATTTGATGGGTAAGTTCATTGATATCATATGATAGTTACTTTTATAGGTTTTTGATGAACAAACATGAGATTGTCCTTCCCCTCCCTTCTCTCACTCCATCCCACTATTTTGACTTAATGATTTATCTCCATTGTTAGGTTAAACCCCATTTGTCTACCTCTCTCAGGGACATGAATTTTATATTATATGATAGCGGTAAATTTTTCTCCCGGTCAGCAAGGGATAATTGTTGTAAACCGTAAATGACACGGTATTTGATAACTATCATGATATTATTTGAGCTTTGATGCTAAAAAGTGCGCTATGTGTAATTTGCATCTTCTTTTGGGTTTTCCTGTATTCTTTTTATTAAAGCTTAAGGATCGCGAAGAGTGTAAGACGAGTTTCGTCCTGCATTGTCTTCCTAGATGGTGCAGTCTGACATGGCACTTTCATTTCTATGTAAAGAATGCGGTCTTTTTACCTTCCGTTCATGTTGTGCGTGGATGTGAATATAGGTATTTTGGTGTGTTTGTGTTCATCTTTGTGATGGTTTAAACTCGGAAGCCAATAATGTTTGTGTTCCGAAATTTTACACGTATAGTTTACCCGACGAGATAACCTCCTTCACCCTTTCTTATTTTGCTCTTTTGTTTCTAATAATTAATTATAAGTGTCCTGCGCTTGTGGGCATTTTTGCATTCCAATTGGTCAGGTAGAATTTCACTGGTATCGGCTTGAAAGATGGACCTTTCATAGGCGATTTAAAAGACCGATCGATAATTTTGATAAAAACGGAAAATATGCATCATTGTGCATGCTTTATTTATTGGCTATTTAAAAGAAAGGTTTCTTCAAGAGAGCCATTACGCAATGAAATATTTTACCGATACTTCCGGCATATCTATCTAACTGCCCATTTCTTCATTCATTCTTCAGACTTCTTCACTTTTGTGACGAGAAGTCATTGTCTTTTTGCTTACACCTTTGCATCGTAAATGATGTCACCCCCCCCACCCCCTCTTTCAGCAAACATTTTAGGTCTCCCGATTAAGTTAATCGATAGAGCATCCATTTGGAAAACAGACTGCGTGAAGGATCTGAGCCTTAGAGAGGTCTCGAACTGCATAATATAGAGCACTCTTCTGCTCTTCAATATGTGCTTTAATATGGGATCTTATATATTCTTCAATCTCTATCGTTTAATCACTCTTCTATGTGCTCATGGAATAAACATCCTTCATGTGCACAAGTCTATTATGCAATGTGGTTGGTTTCTTAGGAGAACAAAAATAGACGATTTTTTGCAATAATTTTTCTTAATATATTTCGAGAATTGTTAAGATAAAAGTATATCATTCATTTCTGTTTATTTATGAGATAATTTCAGGTGTTAAAACTGAAGATCTGGTACTTCCAACATTTCATATCATAAGAAAACGTCGACAAATTTTTCCACAAGAATACGCTGAATTGGATCGTAAAATTATTGACTATTGGAAATATGAGCGAATGGTAAGTGCTTCTAACGTAATGTGCATAGTCGCTTACCTGTACGATGATACATATGGGGTCCTAGTGGTGTGGTACTATGATCGTGTGGTCATGGCTCTGTATATACATATATATGTATACATACACATATATATATATATATATATATATATATATATATATATATATATATATATATATATATATGTATGTATATATATATATATATATATGTACATATATGTATATATATATATATACATATACATATATATAGTTGCCTTGGTATGCTAATACGCTTCGATCGGGTCCGATCATCATGCATTTGTATGCTTAACATGAGATATCGAAGTTGGAACTAAGCATTTATTTACGATATTGACGATTTTTCATGTAGAATCACTGCTAGGTTTACCTGAGGAGGACGGCAGATGACTGCAACCCCCCCCTTCTCCCACCGTCCCATAACCATCTATTTTGTCGTTTCATTTTTAAGCAGATGTACTTTTCAGTCACGTGATGAGATTGATCGCCGTATTGAAATATCGAAAAAGATGGTAAAATTAATTAAAGAGGTAAATTTCTTCGCTCAGTAGAAATTCCATTTCCTTTTTCGGCATTGTTTTATCACTCTTTCTTTAAGTGAATAAACTCGTTTGAAGTGATAGATGGCTGGCAATTAGTGACCACTTCCTGACAGCTGGTTTCTTCAGAAAGTAGGTATCGAAAAAACTCGAACCTGAGTATTTTATTTAACCACTATGCTTGTTATCCCTTCGCTTACTTAAGATTTCTCATCGATTTCAAAGATATTTTTCAATTTTTCGATGAAGTTTTTGTTAGTTTTCGTTCATTTAAAGGAGGAAATATGGGGGTAGATTTATTAATAACTTATTGATATTTCAACATTAACTATAGCTTATTCATCCTTTCGTTAATCTTTCGATTCGTTCCATTCAAAGAAAACAAATCTGGCATTATTTGTGAAATCCTTGAACACGTATTTGATTTGAGGTATATCCATCGGCTGAACTCATCCTTATGGGCTCATCGGCCTCGCAGTGTGGTTCACTGACGTCGGATCTAGATTTGTGTCTTGCGATAAGCCGTGAAAAGTTTGGCTATGAATCAAATAGAAGGTATACTCTTTCATTTCTCACTTTCCGGAAAGTTGTAGTATCACTGTTTAGAACAAGTAAGAGTCAGCGAATGGGATTGAGCGTGGCAGATTTTTCTAGGCTATTAAATGCGTTACCATTTGGCTGTAGTTGTTTTTTAGGATGCTATCATTGAGAGAGATAGATGTAGCAGTTCACATTGTTAAATCAGTCGAAAAATTTATGCGGTTTGACATGTTAGCATTAAAAAATCATGGTTCAGCTCAGACGCGACGCGACATTTGCGCCGAAACTAAGCACTTTCATGGTGAATATCTTGTTGCCCAATCCCATTAAAAAAACGAAAAGCTGCATCACAACAATCGTGAAATTGCTTGGCGGCGTTTCAATCTCACTCAATTTGTTCTCTGAATTATTTTTATATGAGGACTTTGTAGGATTAATGAAAAAAGCGATCCTATGTTGGAGAGAGATGTGATGGATATAGAGGTTAGGAAGGGATTTCAATTTCCAGCTCATTCAATTTTAATACAGTCGTTCTCGAAGTATATAGTCTCGGATTGTCATGAAGAAGAAAGTGATTCCCCTTTGTTGATGAAAGCTTTCTGCAACTTATCGAAAAAATATTTGTGCTCATTTGTTAATAGGATTGTGTTGTGATTGTTTGGTATAGTTTCGGAAACCACTAATGAACTATGCTAGAGCGGCAGAACACTAAGCGAATTATATGATGATTTTGATGCATAGGTTTTGGGTATTTATCGAGTGGCTATTTCTTCTGTTGCATTAACTTTGGACACCATTTTATTTTCGATAAGTTCACCGGGTATCCGAATATCTATTTTTTGCATCTGTCACCGAATCCGATTCCACAGCTTTCCTACTGAATCATTACAGGCCATTTTCTCATCAGTCTCAGTCAGTTAGTTCTCTTAAGCATATTTAAACGTCTAGTAAAGGTGGGCCGCCGCAGAAAGCTTCATTTGATCGTTTATTAATCATCAATGTCTATTTTTGCAGGCATTTTACTAAGGAGTTTATGTTTGTTTTCATTGATAGAGGAATAGGAGAATGATGAGTTGAGAGGTGACTCGCTGAAATAGTTCATATATATTCACCTGCTTGTATAGCCGATCCCACTAGAAAGCGATCGGCGATTACTCCATCTGAAGTTAACCATTCATGTACCACGGCCATCATATAAACTCAATGATTTTTCTATTAGGCACAGGCTTGATATTCTTACCACTGTTGCTGCATTGTTCCAACGTGCCGAATGCATTGAGGATTGGATCAAAGACGTCACTATTATCCGTGCTACGGTATTTTATTTTGTTTTTTTTTTGTTTTTGCAAACATATGCTTTTTTTGGTTGAAAACTGTGTATTTTTTGAGACAAATCGGCATGAAATTGGCATCAGTCATCATGATACAACTAACTTGGTGCAGAAACGGAGGAGGGGATATCACATCAAGCTCCCTCTAAACCCTCCCACATTCGGTGTTGAGAAGGGCATATCGTTTTCTTTATTGAGATCACAGACATATGCCGGTTTATTTATACTGAATGATTGCTGGAACGTGGTGCATTCAGAGTTGGCGAATGATACACCGATACTGTAATGTGATGGTTACGGTATAATCTGGTCTTATCAGGCAAGACCTGGGGAATTCCTACTTCCGCGCTAGTTACAGGGGCCTATTTCCTGATCTCTACGACTTGTAAACTCCGGCACGATAGCACTGGCTTGGGTAGCTCTCCAACAGTCTATGAACTAGGTGCGTAGTATGGTATTCCTGTTGATTTATTTTCGTTCTGCAGGTGCCGATATTGAAGTGCACAGTAACAGATACGCTTGGTGACATATATGTGGATATTAACTGTAACAATCTTGCTGGCGTCTACAACTCTTACCTTCTACATCATTATGCTCGGTAATTCATTTCATGGCGTATTGTTCCTTCAATAGTTTTGTAATTCACTGATCTGATCAATCGATATTCATCACCAAATATTTGAGAGTGTTTAACGTTTTCAGAATTGACAGCCGTTTTCCTGCGTTATGTATGACAATAAAACGTTGGGCAGAAGCGGTTAATATAAATATGCCAATGAATGGTTCGTTGAATAGGTTTGTTTCATTTTGAAATTCTCGGCATCTTATGTCCTTTTGTGAAGTCCCGATTTTTTAATCAGTTTAGAAAAAATGCAATCGATGAAAAATACTCTAAAAAGTAGACAATAAAATACGCATTTCCATAAAACCTATTATGCAAAGGCAATGCATATATATTTATTTATTCATTTATTCATTTCATTCAACAGAGCATTCATTATGAATGAAGGTCTTTTCATGTCGCTTCCACTTGTCCCGATTCAACGCCTCTCTGATCCAGTTGGTTCCTGCAGTCTTTTTTAAAGAATCGCTCCACCTCATTGCAGGTCGGCCTCTACTTCTTTTGCCAATCCGTGGTGTCCATTCTGTTATTCGTTTCACCCAATCGTCATTTTTCAATGCGGATATCTTCGCCGCCCATCTAAATTTCCTCATTCCAGCCTCGGTCACCCAATCCTTTACCTTTGTTACACCTCGAAGCCATTCGTTGGTTTTCCTCTCCACCAATTTGATTCCTGTCATGATTCTTTCCATTCTTCTTTCTGCCACTGCTAGTAGCTTGCGCACTTTTTTAGTTGTTACCCATGTTTCAGAACCTTAGAGAACTGTTGGCATTACGCTTTTTTCAAACAGTTTCCTCTTGAGACTCATCGGTACTTTTTTCTCACGATAGAAGTCTTTATTCTTGAAAAATGCTTTCCAGCCTTGTTTGATCCTGCGTCGTACATCTGCTTCCGTCCCTCCGCTCATTTTTACACATCTTCCCAAGTAAATAAACTCATTTACGCTTTCAATCTTCTCGCCTCTTACAACAATCGTCGACTTCAGCTCTCGGTTGCTCATCAGCTTTGTTTTGGAGGTGTTTAATCGTAAGCCAACTGCCGCACTTCTCACTTCGAGTTCTCTGACCATTTTCTTTAATTGGTTGAGGTTGTGAGATATCAAGACTACGTCGTCTGCGAACCTCAAGTGCGAAATTCTTTTCCCGTCTACGTTCACACCCTTGTTTTGCCAATCTAGCTCGTCGAACACGAGCTGCAGAGCTGCGTTGGACAGCAGCGGCGATACGCAGTCTCCCTGCCATACTCCTCTCTTTACTTGTATTGGTGTTTGTCTTTCATGCACGAAAATTGTAGTTGTCGATTTACGTTGGATTTCTTGAAGGATGGAAATTATTGAAGGGTGTATCGAGGCACTTTCCAAAGATTTCCACAGGGCGGCGCGTTCGACAGAATCGAAGGCCTTTTCGTAGTCTACGAACAGCAAGTAAAGAGGCAAGTTGT
>QEWY01004197.1:1566811-1591812 GCA_006503575.1 Baylisascaris schroederi | reverse complement strand
ATATATATAGTATTGATATCTTTCAGCTATACCATCAAATTAATGGTGTTGCACTTTCTGCAATGTGCAGTATGGCCACCTGTTTTACCGAGTCTACGGAAACTATGTCCTGCCCGTTTCGATGGTGTTAAATATTGCGCTGCATTAAGTGAAATGCACCTTTTCGATACCCTACCTGAAATACCTTCCGGTGAGCATTGCATTAATCGAAACTCTAGTTGCCATACAAGAAAAACAAGTATTTTGGTGTGTATTTTGTTAGGAGATACATTAGAAAAAGGAGCTGAATTTATTTCCTTTTTTTAAATGTCGGATACTGATGTGATTGATGAGGGTAGCAAGAATAATTCTTTGATTGATTAATGCGGCTATAGTTTTCGTTCACAAATTCATACTCTTGGCCACCCCAAACTTGGGTATTTAAACCGCACAATAACATTTACTTGATGAATGTTTTGGCGATTGAAAAACTCTTTAAAAGTATCTTTTATGATATATACGTTGATTTGCATATTTCTCAAGCGACAAGAATCTCTTAGATATTGAAGAAATTATTGAAGTATTATTTTTATTTAACCAATATAAGTGTAAGTTTTTCCACTTTAATGGAATTTTATCTCCTCTTTTTTAGAGTGTAAATCAAATAAGAGAACACCATCCGAATTGCTAATGGCATTCTTCGACTATTATTCGCGTTTTGATTATAATAATTGTGAAATATCAATTAGTCACGCATTAGTTGCGAAGAGGCCAACATTCGGGTTTGTTTCGATTGTTTCATTCAATAATATTGCATATATTTATTATTGATGTGATTTATGCTGAGGTTTTTTTTTATTTTTGAGATTTTATTCGAAGAGAAAATCGCATTTACAAAAATTGGTAAAAACAATTTCAACGAACGTAAAAATGTGAAGAGTAGTGAATTTATTATAAAGGTTTGAGTGCGAAATAAATCTTCGATTAATTGCTTAAACGATGAAAAAACCTAACTTTTGAATGGGAAAACTATGCAAGTGTAATTTCTCAATTAAAGTGATTCACTACCATCTGAGTATGTTCATCGATTAGATGCTCAATTAGCTGCTTAATTAGTAGAAGTTATTTTAATATCAGATAGGCTGTCAAATAAATTTGAAGGAACTCTTCGGAACGAGATGCAAAAATCATAATCCATGGACCATTCGATTCGGTGAATACAGCACGAACGGTGAAAACCGAAGAAAGTTTAGAGTTTATTATACAGGCTTTTCGGCGTGCTGCACATATTTATTTAGGACCTGTACCAAAAGCGCCAATCTTTGAGGAAATCATTCATGCTAATTATTAATCGATTGCATTGTTCGACGTTGAAAATGGTGATATTAGGTGATTTGGTTTTGTGCCAGAAGACCTGTGGAAATTTTTTTTCAATTTTTTTTAGTGCAGGACTCCTGTAGATATAATGACATAAGGGGTCATTATCATATTCGAAAAGAAACGAAATAAACGATGAAAAGAACCCGAAGAGGAGTACATAAAGAAGTGATTGAGAAGGAACTCGAATAGAGAGGAGATTGTTTTGAGAGGTAGAACGAGACGGAGTACATGAGAAAACGATAGATTTCATTAAGGAATTTTGCATCCTATTAAGGAAAAACAGGCTGTCACCAACTTTGCATAGACGAAAGCATTCGAGACAACCAACTAAAAATGCAATTCAGCTGTCTGTTATTAAGCAAATTTATTAATCTTTTTTTCGATATTGTTTTGCTTTTATAAACTATGATATGTCGTAACTTTCTTATTAAATATATCGTAATTGTATTTATTGTATATTTAATATATGCATCATGCTTTCTTTTTTTTTTTCTTTGCATTTTAGTCGTTCATATACAAATCTTATAGTATATATGGGATTTTCGATTCTTTTTTTTTCCGAATAGTAAGCATCATTTTTAGTGGATTCATAATTGGAGCTTCATAGTGATAAGGGAAAACGTTTCTCGCTGATATTTAGAACTATAACCTCCATTGGTTAGTGCAAAAGAATTAAGATGAATATTGCAAACAAACGAAGACAATTTGCATGCAATGGAAAATATTGCAAAGATACCGCCTATATGAGGTACTATGATCAAAGAGAGACGAAAAGCGTTATTCCTTTATAGTGATTTCTTAGGTCGGAGTTTTCCAGTCCATTTTTTGAGGTGTGAAGGGGGGAGGGGGGGATTTTTCTAATGCAATACGTTGAAATACTTTTGATCTTTAGTTTGGTCGCATGGTATCAGCGGTCAAGGGAGACCTTATTAAATAAGGATACTGCATTGATGAAAACATCTGATCTGATGGATTAACGATAATGGCATGAGCATTGTTTACTTCCTTATATCATAAAATCATGGTCTTTAAGTCTTCTCACTTTCGATAATTCTTTATTTCCACTGAGGGGATTCATTTCTCGGTTTTAGTCACTTCAGCCAAATATTGGCCAATACATTTATTGCAATATCTACTAGTCATTTAGCCGAATATTTAAAACGAATGCAGATATTGATGGATATATTTGCAGATTATCGTATATCGAATTGCCTTACTCTTATATTATCGTGCATTAAGCATAAGTGCCTAAAATACAATTGTTTTCTAACTTTATTATTATTATTTCATCTTCCGCAATGCTGCTCAATTTATATCTTTTTATGATCTCTTCGAGTAATACACTTAATTTTCGATTTTGTCACTTTTTTTAAACATTTTTTTTCCATTTCTAAGAGCCTATTGAAATTGTCGATGATATTTGCAAATATTTGTGCCAGCTTTATTTCCTGCCAGATTGCAAACACAGTGTTTCGTATCTTTTTCTTTTTGCTATTTCCGTTTATTTGAAAATTTGTTTGCATAGATATTCATTTGCATATCTATCTATATTTAGACGACGATCGAATATGTAAATTAATTAAATTGATGCGAATCGATGAACGCTTTCATATAATTCTTAGAAGTTTTTTCTTGAATTTTTTCTTATTATTTTGTATAGGTTCTTTGGGAAACAGTAAAATAAAATCTAAAAGAGTGGGCCATTAAGGAGAATAGAGATGTCGTGGTGTTGTAGTTTAAATCATGATTGCCAGATATTATTGTCGTTGTTGTTTGTTTCTTTTTATTGTGTCGGAAAATTTTTATGCATCTATCTATGTGCTATTGTACCATACGGGCAGCGAGGTTCTTTTCAGCTGGATTTTGTGAAGTGGTCCCCGCTCCTTCCCCGCGGAGTTGCGAAGGGGATTGTAAGAGAGAAACAAAACATAAGAAATTTACTCGAAAGCATAAGAATGATAGAAATTAACTGTCAAAAAACGGTTCCTATACAATAGGATTAAAATGAGAGAAATTTTTTCAATCAATGATTGACGAACTGTGGGTGGATTTGATTGTAATAACCGAAGCAACCAACGGTACACCGTGGAGGGAATTTTTCGTCCAATAGAGCTAATTTTTCGTCCAATTTTTCGTCCAATTTCCGGTTCGAGAAACCGGACCGGAAATTACCATCATCTTCGCACCATCTCAAACTCGGCGCTAGAGCAACCGGTTGCATAAATTTTTTTTCTGAATTCTCCGGTGATTTTAGCCATCTATAGCATTTCAATCGAAATTCCTACTGAGGGATGTTGGGGATATGGTTGAATAATCGTTTCAGAAATGATGTCACTAATTAAACTGGTTATGTGCCTGTTGTATAATTGCTACCAAATATTGCTTGTCACATTTTTCAAAAAAAAAACTGTGATAATTGTTTATATTTTATTTTGAATTTGTTTGTGTTATTAAATATAGCAATGAGTTTTAGCGAAATAAACATTGCATTTTAATAGGTAATTTCTATACATTTCGGTTTTTTTTTAAAGTTTAAAATATGAAAGCGTAACATGATTGAGCAGTTTTTGCTGCTGTAAAACTTGAGTATCTTTATGATGATCGATATTACTATTGAAGGAGTTTCTTCTATTTAATGCTTATTAAACGAATTACCTTCCCAACGATGAGGGGAAACCTAGCCAATATAGCGATGAATATTTCGGTGAATTTCCATTAAATCATATAGTATGGCCTAATCACTGACCGAGAGGAAAGAATAACCTTCTTTGTGTGGATTTTTTGCATTTGTTTTTCTGAATCTTTCCACCCTTCCTTCCTACCCCTCTCCATCAACTCTCCAAAATCGTTGCTTTATATTTCACATATTCTCGGAACTGTGAGGTCTATGAGATAAGATGATAGTACCCATTCGTTTCAAGTTTTGCCGCAAATAAGTTACCATTTTTGTTCAACTTGGTCATCTTCGACTAAATAAAGTACGTATTGACGTTTTAAAGTGTCATCACTCCTACTATTCATCTGCCATTCAACTTTAGGCGATTTTACATAGGTAAAGAGAGGTGGGTTAGATATGATCCACCAAGTGGATTCATATGAATTGGATTTCTACCAACAGGTACATCAATTAGATTCATCCATCTTTCAATCGACAATCTTCGACTAAAATTCGTGGAGTAAAATCCTTGGCAGGGAGTCTCATATTGAAAAAAAATAAAATTAAAAAAATTTCACTTAGTATTCAATTGAATAGATATTTCTATTCATTGAATTGTGTATGCAAATCACCTATTGCTTATTTTATAGACGTTAAGTGATTTTGTGGATAGATGAAGTGGAATCGATTGATCACACCACTGTCAGTTGCCAGTATTGCATTAGCATATAGTGGACATCAACGTAGATCACAATATGCTGAACGCAATCAACTCATCAAGAAACATACGAAAGCCACTCATGTCATTCAACGATTCTTAGTAGGTTTCAACTTTTTATGTGCTACTCTTTTTGATTATATTTATAAGATGTAAATATTTTAAGTAGTTGTTGCGAAGAAAACGCCCAGGTCGCTAAAAGTAGGGGGTCGGAGGTGAGTTGAGGGAGGATGGAGGGGAATATGGTGCGACATAAATTACTAATATTCCTGATTATATCAAAGGAACAGTTTAAAACGTATGGTAGCTTGATTATGGTCATTATATAATAGCGCATTGATGATTTGACCGGAAGATGATATTAATTAAGAGAAGTGATTAGCGACGAAAAAAATTTCATACTTTTTGAAATCTTGCTCAATTTCTATCTTTCATATAGCTCATTGATAAAATAGATCTTTTTTTCTCTTCGAAGGTTTTGTCTTTCAAATATATTGAATCGTTTTTTTTTCTTTTAGATAATCATCGTAATGAAAGCAGTTCAATATTTATGCCCGAATTTATTTCACAATGAAATATTGTATTTACTTAGTTATGTTTTCTCGTTTACTCCTTCTTATTTCTATGGCGTATTTAATGCGTATTTCATATTCGCATAATGGAAAATCTTTTTGCATAAATTGTATTTTAATTTATTAATTTCGACTTTTTTTCGAACGTCTCAAAGTAGAAAAACATGCAAAAAATATGTGAATATGAATATAACGATATATAGCCGCATAGAGAATCGATGCATTAACAATAAGGAAAAGTCAAAACGTCTGCAAAATATTCTGGGGAATAGGTACCCAAAAACCTCGAGGTTCATTGCATAAAAGTAGCAGTAGCTTCTAAAGTCGGAATAACTCAACCTCAGTCTAAAAGATAAAATGGGTGCTTCAGTAACATTAGCAGAAAGCAACAACATGTTCCAGATTTGTACAACATGAAATTCGCAATCATGTAGAATAATGTTTATGTTGCAACAGTTTTTTTAGTCAATTAGAAGTTATGATCATGTCTACTACGGTGATCGGGAAACTAGAACGCTTCTGAAAGTGGAAGATAGAGAAGTTCGAGCACAGTTTTTATAACAAATAACCAAATTAAATTTGAGCCGGCTATATTTCGGTGATTGCAACCGCTAACAACACATTTATAATCGGCTCTAACAAATCCGATTCAATGAATCCGGTTTAGTTAGTGATAGATTATGAGTATGCCGGTTTAATTGGTATCAGATTATGATTATAGTTTTTTTTTTTTTGAGGTTCGCACCGGTGCACCTGGGCTTTCGATAGGTGTTTCTGTGAATGGTAATCATGTGTGGAGTGCTGGCTTCGGATTGGCGGACGTAGAACAAATGGTACCATGTAATGCGGATACAGTGATGCGTATTGCAAGTATTAGTAAATCCATAACGGCAACAATCGCTGCAAGACTTGTACAAAGCGGTAAACTCGATCTCGATGCCAACGTGCAGGTTAGCAATGTTGAGATTGACTAGGGTTTTTTGCACTTTTTAAAGTAATCTTATCGAAATGGAGTGAGGTTGCAAATTGTAATCAAATTAAGTTGTATTTACAAAGTGGATAAAATCCAAATAAACCCCATCCCCTTTCTCACCTTAGAAGAGCATTATAAACTATAGTACCCGATGGCTGTCACTACTTCCAACAATCAAATTAACTCGACTCCATCGATTCGCCTATTTTACAGCACAGTCGTTTCGTCAATTTTTAGACAGCTTTGCAATAGCTCTATTTTTACTGAGCACATTCGCAAACGCATATATATGGGATCGATTTGTTGCGCGAATTTGAACGTGTATGGTCTAATCGAATGAAAAAAAAAATTTTTTTTCTTGAATATTACTCTTAAGGAAGTTTTATATATTTGATGTTTTTGAATTATGAGCCAACTGAAGTCCGGCTCAGACTGCGTCCCCGTCTGCGGACAAGTTTTCATTGGTCATCAAAAACACCCCATTATATTAAGGAAGTAATTCAACTTTTATTTTATTAATTCTTATTTTATTAATTTCTATAATTTTGTGAAAATTCATCCATCTAGTAAATTAGCCATCATCAAGGTGATCCGTTGCTAATATCGAGAGTTGTTTCAACATTTTTTTTTAGAGATGATAAGAAGAGATGCTTAAAGGCTCAAGGGTTTATCCATCATTATATCGCTTATTTGTTTATCACTCAAAATATCTTTCTTTATCCCCAGTTGTCCATTGTATTTTTATCGCAGTATCTCGCAAATACAATTGAAAATTCAGTGAATTTATTTATTCAATTCGATTTTTGCAATTTTATAGAAAACTAATATATTAAATTTTCTTAAATAATCTCTCTAATATTATTTTCCAAAAGTAATTTCGAAATGAATTTATCAAAAAGTTTCCTTTTTAATAATGGCGTTCATATTTAAATATTCAACGCGAATTCGTATTTCAAAATTTCTCTAAGCAAATCTCTCAAACATTCATAAGAATATACAGTGTATATTTTCTTTTATCTAATCAATAGAAGTGCAATTTATATGGCAATATTATTCACTCTTAAAAATTCGGATTTTTTGATTGCAACAATTTTCCATGGTTCCACCCACCTATTGTATAGTGTACTCCCGTAGCAACCATAAGCCCTTAATACTACTTCCCACGAAGCCCTTATCAATGCAATGAATTGGATAGGCCTTTCACACCACCACTGTTCCCGAGACTCTTGTCAGTGCAGTTAGTTGGGCATCTTATAGGAATATTTGCCCAACTATCCGAAAAAGGAATTCGAGGGGAAACCTGTCGATATCACGATACGTCAACTATTGTGTCATACGAGTGGTATTCGTCACTATAAAGAGGTGAGTGGTTTTGTTGAGTTTATCATTATTTTTTACCGAGAAAATTTTACTGAGCCCCTGGTGTTTTCCTTTTTTTTAATATAATAAGTTTGGATCTTAATGTTACTAAACGTTTTCATTTGTTTCCTTAAAGAGTCATTCGTTGCTAATGTGAGTAACTATGTTAGTTACTTCTTATTGGATGTTTTCAGGATATTTTTGATTATAGTTTAACTCTGCAATATGATTTCTGCCAATTATGAAGGAAAAGCGGGCCTCTCCCTTCCACTCCCACCCTTCCCCTCCCCTCCACCATCCCAATGCGATATAGTGACCAGAGATGGGTAGAAGGTCCCAATTGTTTGCTGTTTGAGGTGAACAAATACTCATACCCCTAACAGATATGTTACATATTCGAGAAGTGTGCAATATCGGCCTGTGGCCACACAAACTATATGCGACTGTGTCGCCATCTGTCATATCCACAATCAAGTGAGATCCGTTGTTGCCAAGCATACCTCATATTGTGCGTATTTATTTGCAATTTATTCGCAGTTTTGAATTTGCCATCGAAACTAGCGTCGCACATCGAAATAGCACACTCTCAACCAACAGCCGGCTGTCAACTTTGAATGCTTTGTGCCAGCCGTGTAACAATAATGTTACAGCTGCGGCTTCTTTAACATCATTATATATCCGCTTAGTATAGGCAATCTTTCACCGTTTCTATCTTAAGATTCAACTGCAGTTGGTAGGTGAATATCCATAAGGTTTTACTTCTGAGCGGTTTCTCAGAATATTGCCATATACCATTGTATACATTAACAGGTATTTTGGATGCCTTTTTTTATCTTCTATATACATCACAAATAATATAAAGTAAATCTATGGCTCTAAGCGTTTAAAAAATTAGTGGAAATTGCATTGCAATAATAAAAATCTCTCAAACATTTTCTAGGAGGCTAAAGAATTTTATTCCGTATTCGGTCACAAATATTATTTCCGTTCCGGTCCGGTTTGAACAAAAAGTTAAGCATAAGGTCTAAATAAGCAACAACAAAACGCCAACTATATAGCTGTAGCAATAACATGAACTACCACAAGCATATAAAAGAAAAAAAGGTTAGTAAAATGGGTACAATTAATACTTGAAATATTTGTCCATATCAATTTGAGTATAATTCTTTTACTTCTCATAGAGAAAGAGAACGTATTATGGGCAATTAGAATGAAATTTTATTCCAAGTAGCAATTGATATAGTCAAGGTTTTTTTGTATTAAGCAGAGAGAAAACATACGGTAAGCCTAGAGCCATTGAACGAATTTTTACAAGTATATGAGACGACGGCAACTTTTCAATAGGCACAAAAAGACAAGCAATTCGTTATTTAGTGAGTCGCCGTTGCCGCAGTCTTCTTTTGCTTTCGACGATAATCGTTGAGTGCCGCTTTGATCGCATCCTCGGCCAACACTAAAAAACACAACGAATAGACGACGATTAAGATCGGGAATGAAAGGCACTTTAGACGGGTTCTGAATCCTCTAAGTCACCTGATCCAGAGATTTGAATCCTCTGATCCATCTAATTCACCTGACAACCTATCCATTTGCGAAAGATCGGCATTTGAATCCTGTATCATTCTCAAATCTGTTCTGCTCTAAATTCTAGAGAAATTCATGACGATGGGATTTTATTTGAGGTAATATGTGGCTGTTGTCCCGATATTTCTGAATCGCTGAAATTTCTGGAGAGGAATGAAATTTTTTTCAATAAAATCAATCTCTTTTAATGATCCCCTCCCCTCTATATCCCAGAGGGATTTAAGCTAATAAGACGCTCTTATAGTTTGGAAAGTTGCTACTACAAAGTCGTAGTAAATAAGTTCGAGGTAGTAGATATACTGCTCCTCCGACTACATTAATTTTATTCCCTCCCCCCCTCCTTCCCTTCATTAAAGAATTTTTGAATAGCAAAATACTCGGTTATGATGCATAATTTTCCACTGTAGAGAGCTGATAAATATGCAAATTAAAGAATGAATTTTGTGAATATCGAGTGAAAAAGCCGGGGTTAAATGAATCGTAGATATCTAGCTTGAACATTAGATGCCTAGCTTGAACATCTATAATGATTCCCTACATATAACCCTCTACCTTTGAAACAAACTGTAATGACAGAATACTGCATTTCCTATATAACTATTCATAAGGCATAAAAACGATTTGATAGATGAAGTCGTTATGTGAGAGATGAGCATGAACCTGTTTTAGGCAGTTAATTAGGTGAAAAAACTTACTAAAATATTTAAGTTTAAATTATCGTTCTATAAGATAAGAGAAGAAAAACATCAACTTACTTGAACAATGTAGTTTAACGGGTGGAAGACAAAGTTCTTTAGCGATTTGATCGTTTTTCACTTTTGATGCGTATTCGGTGGTTTTCCCTTTGATCCATTCGGATGCTAAACTACTCGATGCAATTGCCGATCCACAACCAAATGTTTTGAATTTCGCATCAATTATTTTACCACTCTCATCAACCTGAAATCATTAAGTGAAGGATATTCTGATGAGGCAATTATTCGATTTCTTTATTTATACGGAATAAATTCAATTATTAGATGTATTAGAATAACAGTTTTTTGGTTATGACCATGTAATGCGTCGAGTACAGATGGAACAATAATTTATGCTGACGTTCCGGCTCTTTGAGCCATAATCATAGCACACCAAGCTGAAATTCACCAAATAAACTACATTTTTACGTTTCGTAGAGTTGCATGGGGTTTCAAAGGGAAGAATATAAATGCTAGTGCAAGAGAAGGTAAGTTTAATTTTTTTTTAAATTTTATATATATATGCNGGGGGGGGGGGGGAGGTGGGTAACGTTTAGTTTAAGAAGGAGTCGGTGCTTATTGAGGAGGAGGGAAAATTCCTCAGTAAAAGTGTCACATATATAGGGAATGGAAAGGGAAACTTGGGCATTACGCTCGTGTTGAGTACGACGTCTGCGATGTCCAAGAAAGGGGTAGTCGAGATGTTGTTTTTTGTGGTTGGATAAGAAGGTCGTAACCAAAAAACTGTTATTCTAACACATCTATCGATCATGCGTCTGCGAACAACAGTGTTACTACTCATTTTCAATTATTAGATTTAGATTTATTACTGCATTTATTTATTTATTAGGTTTATGCATTGAAGGTGATGGAGATGGAAATATTCATGTAATCTGAATGGGACAAAAAAATTTTCAAGTATATTTTCTATGAATTTTTATATTTTTAATTTCCTTTTTTTTCAAATTTTCAATCAAAGTGAGTAAAAAATCGCCGATTACACTTTGTTAATCATGCTATCCTATATGGCCGATAACTATCTTTCTTTCAGGACTAAAGGTGCATTTATTTAAAAACTATTGTTAGAGTGGATGTAGACTATTTTCTATTATAATTATGTGACTTCCAATCCGGTAGGCTGCGGTTAGTAGAGGCAAAGGAGGCTACATTCGTTTTGAAAGCTGAAGTAAGGATTACCTTGATCTGTAGTTTCATGACGTCACCACATGCAGGTGCACCCACAATTCCAGTGCCCACATTGGGGTCATTCTTATCGAGTGACCCCACATTTCGTGGATTTTCGTAGTGATCAATAACATTCTTGTGATAGGAAGCAGATGCGAGATTTTGTACACCTCTTTGACGTGCAGCAATCAAGCTGGCAGCTATTCGTCCTGAACGAAGCGACATTGCAATACCTGAAAATGTCTTTTTTTCTTGAAATATTTATTGCATTGCTTTATATATATATAATTGAGTTTTAATGAATTTATCGAAGGAAAAAACAGGTGGTATAGCAGTTGGCGATTTATATTCTCCCACATTGACTAACCGAAGGACAAGAGCTTTAGAGTGGACCGTTTAAATGAAACTCGCGGCGCACTTGACCGTGGCGCAGATGACCAGCCGTAGAGAGAATGTTATAGGATATGTTCAGAGATAGAGTACATGAAGCAACGCATGGAATATATTCCATCATAGCTCACCTCAACACAACGTGAAATTTACAACCCTCCCCGGGTGAAAAGGACCCAGAATCCCAACCTTATTAAACAGCGAACATAGATATGTATTCGGATATGAAGGAATGGAAGAGGAAAGGGGTAAGGGTAAAAGGATAACAATAAACGTTCAAGCAAAACGATGGTAAAACGAATCGATCAAAAATTTTGGAAAATAAAGGTCGATGACGTCATCGCAGAAACGAAAGGCGATGCGTGACGAAATGCATCAACCGCTCAGCAGACGCCTATTTCGCAAACCTACTATTTTTATTCGTGTCGTTTCCGAATTCACGTCAACATCATCTAAGAACAAAGATCACTTCTCCCATCTCATGATCGTCGTCATAGGAGTATATGCATCGAGCTGATATTTCATTGCATTTATGGAAATATCCATGGCAACCAAGGGCATACTTTTGGTGGGAGGGTAATATTATTCTTTTACGGTAGCAGCTAAATACCTACGAAATCCAAAAAGTTTTGCTAAAAATGGCTAACCGTTTGCAATAATCGTCGAAAATGCGTGCAAAATGCGCAATGTGGTGGCGAAATTTCGTCGATTTGAGGCTTTACCGTAGGTTGAATTTCGCTTTAAAACCCTAGCCAGAATTTACAGCTCTCTAGTGCATCATATATCAACAGAATTACAACATAATGGAATACATTTTGAAGGAATTCTCGTCAGTAAATTAAATACAGTGTTAGTTCATTGGTGAAATATTGGCTACATGATTTTACTGCATAGTTGTTTTATTAGGGAATTACGGTCG
Organism: Baylisascaris schroederi; assembly: GCA_006503575.1. NCBI lineage: Eukaryota > Metazoa > Nematoda > Chromadorea > Rhabditida > Ascarididae > Baylisascaris > Baylisascaris schroederi. The sequence continues at coordinate 1,579,363 of QEWY01004197.1, read as the reverse complement.
TTTTCAACCGATAACACTAAATTCAGTCGATCTCAAAAGATAATTTATTTACTTTGGAGATTTTTTCTGGCAATATTGTTTTCTGGATTTTTCTTTTCTGAAATTTAAATTTGAATACCAAAAGAAATCAAAAAAAAGGTTGGGAGGGGATTTCAAAGATATCACATTGGATTGAAAGTCTCTATTTGTAAATAATTAGCTTTAGCTTTATTTAAAATTCGAATGAAGGTTACCATCAATCAGTGGAGAAGTACACGTGATTTTAATTGTTTCTTTATAGGGTGATCGTGATGAAATCGAAACTGACAACAATAACAATGAAAAGAATCAAAAAACAACATCAGAATTCCTCAACAATCAAACCTATCGAAATGTGGAGGAAGCATTAGATATGTTCAAGAATGATGCACTTATCTCAAAACCAGGTGTGAAGTTCCATTATACAACACATGGATATACGTTGTTGAGTGCAATACTCGAAAAAGTGGCCGCAATACCTTTTCAAGTTCAAGTTAGGCAATTATTCCGTGAACTTGGTATGAACCACTCGTTACTCGACGAAAATCGACCAATTACAGCCAACAGAACGAGGTGAGAATTTTCTTCGTCTCTTTTGTTGCAACGAATGTATACCTAAACCACCCGTAAAGGGGAGGGGGAGGGCTGAGAGAGAGAAGAGGGAGGCGTTGATAACTCTAAAAGATATTCAGCTTTATTAAAGAAATTTTAAGTTTTAGAACGTTTACTAGAGAATTTTTAAAGGTGTTTTTCTTTATCGTCGTATAAGATGTGCTATGTTGAATTTATTGCAATTAAATACTCGAAAATTGTAGAAAAAAATTTGAATTTTTATATAATTTATGTCACAAGTACCATTGAACAATTCGATAGTACCATATTGAATTCGATTTCAATCAAAACCGCAATTCAGAAATGTTTCCCATAAAGTAATCATTACTAGGTTAAGTTAAATTCAGTAATCTTTTCAATTAAATATTTCATAATTTTAGATAAGATATAGTATTGCAATATAAAAACATTTTTTCTGAACTTGCACCTGGTAAATATTTTTACCCCTTTGATAGCAATCCTTTCTAAGTGAGCATTTAACGTTCAATTAATTCAATAGTAATTAAATAAATTGAATAGCTCACAATTCTATGTGAAACCAATCATTTTTTAGGAGTTTAGTTTCGTTTATTTCTTTGCCGTATAAAATTTGACCTTTGAAATTTCAGTTTTCACTATTCACGATGTGAGAACGCTATCAACAAACCGGAACCTCTATTGAAACCAGAAGTGCTGAAAATATTTTGGGAAGGTGAAATCGATGGAATGCATGGCTTTCGTTATGGTTTAGGTTGGTATAAATCGGAAATAAAGCCAATATATGGTGGTGGAAATGGTTGGACAAGGAATGGATTCTGGTTGCATACGGGTGCGGCGATTGGTGCAAGTTCTATTCTACTTGTGAAACCAAATTTCGAAGGCACTGACGTGGATGGTGTTTGCATTGCTATTTTAGTTAATTTGCATAATTGTGGTGAACTTACAAATTTAGCACTCGAAATTGCGGAAATTTTTGAACGATAATTGAATTTTTTATTCGTTGTTGTTTATTTCAATGACAAATATTGTGAATGCTTATCGAATCCTTTCATATCACGCCATCTCAGATGGTATATCTTTGTGCTTATTGATAGGTAAGTATTAAACGAACGCTTAAGTGCTAAACGGGCTCTTTCAATGAATAAATTGTTTTTCTACTTCCTAGAATCTTCTTTTTGGCTGATCCTGGAGTTGAATCCAGGAGTCGGCTATCCGGAAGAAGTGGTGGTCTGGAAGCCAGCATCTTATTTTTTCCGAGTTGGAGTATTAGGAACTATTTCGACTCCTAGCATCTTTCTCCACTATCAAAATCATTGGCTCAGGCAAGGACTATATTTACTGGTCTTGGTTCAGATATATCTGACTGAGAGACGAGAGATTCCAAGTAGGCCAATGAAGCGAGGATGCTTTCAAACTTCTTGACCTATCCCATAAACGAAAGCTTCGCATTATTAATGTAATCATCCAAAGACAGCAATAATATTGTCAATAACTAGATATCACTAACATAAAAAAAAACATGATTCGCACTTGAATTCGCATCAAAATTCGCATTCGAACTCCTTGCAGCAGTTGATGCATATTTGACGATTTTCGTAACATGGCTGTTAGATTACTAATGCGATGTAGTGTGATGACGTAGTCTGACAATGCATTTGTTTTATGTGTCGAATATAATATTACGTCTTGTGTTCATTGGTGAATAACGAACGTCTCGAGCAGCTGTTCTATTGAAATCTCAGGAGCAAAGTCAAAAAGCGGCTGAAGAATTGGCGCTGGAAACCGACTCCTTAAACTGAATGGAAGTGAAGTCAGGCATATGATTTCTATTTTTCTAAAATCAGGATTTGCAAAAATAGGCGGCCATTGTTATGGAATCGGAGTTATATTCACCTCTTATTGTATCACAGTTGCGTATTGATGTGTGATTGCTGACTGAAGCAATTATCCCGTTGATGGCATCGAAACTATTCGCATTTACTTGGCACGGTAACTACGGTATTACTTAGCACGGTAATTACGGTATTACTTAACACGGTAATTACGGTACTACTTAACACGGTAATTACGGTATTACTTAACACGGTAATTACGGTATTGCTTAACATGGTATTATTATATTGATCCCGTCAATACTGATCTCATCAGCTTATCGTCACTCTATGGCAATTTTCTATTTCTTGATTTCTAAATCTTTTAGCCAAAAAAAAAACAAATAGAAAGATCTTAAATATAGTATCATTTCTCGAGTCAATAAAAAACTTTCTACCTGAATGTTAGTATGAATAACCTACAAGTTATCGTTGCTTTTATTACCAACTATTTAAAACTGTTGTTGAGAAATATGGGGAGTGAAAACATTTATAGTTGTGCGCGAATGAAAGAATGAATAGAAACTTTGAAAAACTATAGTTGAGAAATAGGCTGCAATATTATTTCAGTATTTGCTCGCTTAGTGAGACGGACAGCCGGCTGGTGAGTCAGTCTAAATCACTGAAGTTATTTTTGCTCACATTGCTGCAGTGTGATTCGTTGAAATCGACACAAATGCGCTGCACCACAACCATAGAGAATATGAACGTGTTGTTCGTTGCGTTTTTAGATGATCATATCTCCGACAATCGTTAACGCTCTCTATCCTATCCATTCTTTTTGAATTCATTTTTCTTCATTTGTTTTTGACGAGAGGTGAATAAAATTCTTTCAACAAGGTGGTGCAGAAGTGTTTTATGAAGCTTAGTTGTTATATGTAAAGAATTATAAGGTGTAAAAGAAAAAATTTTGACGCACTTATTTCGAAACAACTAGAAAATCGTTGCAAAAGTTGCTAGTAATTTCCGTTCGCATTCAATTGATCGGAGAAGAAATGAAGAAATCGACCTGAAAATTAGGTTTTTGTAAACTCTTTTGTGGCTCCTATCAGTCTAGGATTTTAAACCTGAGTCAGGTTTAAATATATCGGGTTTGAAGGTTTTAAACCAAAACCATTAGAATACTGTCACGTTAAAGCCGGATTATTACTGCGCTTTATTATTGCATGATGCTCTGTAGATACAATCTTTGAAGACATATTGGAGGCGGCTGCGGCCAAAAAAAATGTTATCTGCAAATCTCGCTTCGATTCCATTGTGCCTAGTAGCTTTTAATGTAGAATTATACGAGTCAAGAACAAATTACTCATGTAAATGGAAGAGGCTGTTAATATCTCTTCTCGCCAGTCGTCTGGAAGCATTAGTGCAAATCATATTTAACGAAGTATACATACTATGAACGTTAATATTTTAGTATATATTTCCTCATATGTTACATTGCTTTCATCTTTCAAACTTTATATGTATAACATGTCGATGTTTCTGTCTGCAAATATGTTTCATCAATCCTCCTCAATTTTCTCAATTATATGACATTTCGAATACACCTAAATTCCATCCTTAATTGCATATGATGCATAAAATTTGATGGTCGATTCGAAAGTAAATGTGGATTTTGCAAACTATACTGATTTAAACAAAAAATTCAGATTGTTTTGCTCATTGCAATCGACTGAAATCAACGAACAGTCAAGGTTACCAGCATAAGATCATTGTTTTTAAAGCTGTCAATAAAAGAGCAAAAAAAAACGTTCAATATCAATCGATAATTACTGCATAAATGGGATGTGCTCGAATATAATGAGAGAGTGTCGAGATGTTAGTTCAATAGGCCTATCGATGTGTCGATATTGCACAACAACTATTTATTGTTGATCCATTGCACGAATCGAACATTGCCGATTGCGTTCACATTCCCCACCCACAATTGGTATTGGCGATGATGCATTTTATTGTTGAAATTTATTTGCATTTGCGTTTAATTTTCTAATTTTTTTAAAAAATGTTTCTATGAATTCTAACAAATCGATTCTTTCTTCAACATTCTTATCTTCTATTATTTCATTTATCTTCTCGTTCTAAGAGTGTGGATAGATTGAATATTCATTTGAAACGAGAGGAGAGATGATTTGGTATTTCTCTTTGCTCTTTTTTTTTGATGCCATGAAATATCTTCTTTTTTTCAATGTATTATACTCGCTTGTAAGAAAAATCCTTTTTATATTCATTTCTAAGAAATGCTAGTCGTATTTGTCTTATTATATCTGTGATGGCTTCGAGTAATTTTTGGAAATAGACTACATAAAATCGATCGAGTGACATTTGTTTGCGCTCAAATTTGCTCAGTTTATGGGGGCTTCTTACTGCTAAGCAGATAATCGTAAATATTTTTGCAGTTATTCGTATGCAAAAATAAAGCAAAAGAGTGGACAATGGCCGGCGCGTCCACTCCATTTTGTCCACAACTGATCGTCAACCTTCGTTTAGACTCATACTTAGCTCTGCGCTAATCCATTAGTGTGAATGATATCATCCACCATCTGACATTCACCAATGCATTCAGTTGGCTTAAGGGGAATGAAGTATTCGTACCGGTCATCTTTTATCGAGTCCCCGAAGGAAGTGCGGTTTTCAGGATCGATAAAATGAGTCGACTCCGGTTTTGATTTTCGTATATTCTTTTTCCTTGATGACTTGAGATATTCATGTTACTAGTATCAGCATTCTCACTGTGTCAACGAGATCCGTCCTCAACATTTTCGCCTTTTCTTTATAGAGTTTCCCAAACACTTTTGCTCGCACCTCGATTTGTTGAGTTCTTCGAATATTTTTAGCCCGTAGTCTTTGTGAGTCTCTTTAATTCTCATATATTATAATGCATGGGAAAGGTTATGCAAATTATTTGAATTGTTTATTGGAAAGACAAATAGATAATTAATTTAAATAGATTCATTCATAAGTGCTTCATCTTAATCTGATTTCCTCATTTAGTCTGCTTCATTTAAACACATCCATTTTAATGTTTTATGCAACTATTGTACTAGTAATTATTATTCACTTTGTAGTTTCCTTAGAAATACTATAATACAAGAAAGCTGATAGCTTCATTTGCTTGATTTGCATAATCTTCACATTCCCATCCCCCCTCCCCCCTCTCCCCTCCCGTCCTGTATTTGAGGTTCCTTTTTAAGGAAAGAAGCTTTGAAAGTGCTTTAAACTATATGTTCACTGTTCATTGTTTCAAGGTGTTCTAATTACTTGCAGGTAAACCGCTGTTCCTTCTCAAGTCCACTCATTCAGTCCCTCTTCCCCGCTCCCCCTCCTCCTCTCTTTTGTTTGCTAACCGCATTTTTGGCAATAAACTTCGCATGCGAATTATTTCAACGATGATTATTACCGTTCGCTGCGATTACCCTTTCGCCACTGGTCATCGTATATTTTAAAATAGAATCGCTCTTACTTGGCGATAGGTGTACTACAAAGTATATTTTCCTTAAAAAAATTTACTCTCTGCAATTATATTCTTCCAGTCGTTTATTAATTCAAAGTGAGTGCGCTATTGTTTTTTTCCTATGGGAATTTATTCTATTTACAAAAGGAGTGATGTTCTTCTTAAGTAATTATACACTTATGCAAATTTCGTTTGCTTTCATTTCTTTGCTTGACTACTCGGTAATTTCAATTGTGGAACCACTAAGATCAGAGTTAAGTGATTTGGTGAATACAATATACACCATAGGAAAATCTCTTAGATAATATTTCACATTGCTCTATCAATTTCGAATAGAGCTAGATTCATTTTTTAAAAAAATTTGAAGAATTTGCTTCAACTTAAAACCGGATGAATTTAGGTTACTTTCTCAATTTTTTTGGTAATTTTTTTAACTCGCTATATTTGATCGAAATATTCGACTCGTCATAATTGATTGGGAAACATGCTCAAACTATTATGTTCAAGAATTTTTATTTTTATTTTTGTTAAAAATCTATGAAGCTTAACTAACTCTACGTTGATCGATATTTGAAATTTTCAAATACGATACGGATGTCACTTATTTTTATATAGGCATTTTGTCATAAATGGATGGCTATTCAGATGACGTCATCGGAGATGATACGCAAAGAATGGGATACATTAGGTGAGGTGGATGTACCATCGAATCGTTATTATGGTGCACAAACAGCACGTGCATTAATGCACTTTCGAATTGGTGGTATCGAAGAGCGAATGCCATTGGCAATAATTCGTGCTTTTGGAATACTAAAAAAAGCATCAGCTGAAGTAAATTGTCTCTATGGACTTGATCGAAAATTAGTGGAAATTATTTCTCAAGTGGCCGATGAGATTATCGCTGGTGATTTCGATGAGGATTTCCCGCTAGTGATATGGCAAACAGGTTCCGGTACACAATCGAATATGAATGTTAATGAGGTGATTGCAAATCGTGCTATTGAATTATTGGGTGGTGAAATTGGATCGAAACAACCTGTACATCCCAATGATCATGTGAATATGTCACAATCGTCGAATGATGCATATCCCACTGCTATGCATATTGCAGTTGCATGTGAATTGAATTCACGTTTAATTCCAGCTGTGAAAAAACTATCTGAATCGTTCGCTATCAAATCGAAACAATTCAAAGCTATCTTTTTAATCAGAAATAAACAAACACCACTTAGACTTCATGATATTTTCGCTGGTTATAACAATCTTCTCGATACTGAACTCAGCTGTCTAGATGACGCTATGCCTCGACTTTATATGTTAGCGGCTGGTGGTACAGCCGTTGGAACAGGTCTAAATGCACCATTGGGATTCGCAGAAAAAGTGGCACAACGTATCGCCACACTTACAGGACTTCCTTTTGTAACTGCACCGAATAAATTCGAATCACTTGCCGCACATGATGTTATGGTTGAAATTCATGGAGTATTAAATACACTTGCGACAAGTCTTATGAAAATCGCCAACGAAATACGTCTTATAAGTGCATCTCTAGAGAACGCCTTCGAAATCCATGAGGGAATAACGAATATCGATGGATATCCTGAAAGAGATGCGGAAATGTACAGAAAATCAATCGCAATGAATGGCGAACAATGCGATATTCTTGCAATGATTGCGGCACAAGTTTTCGGTAATCATACAGCAATAACGATTGGTGCATCAAATGGACATTTCGAATTGAATGTTTTCAAACCGATGATCGTTAGTAATTTATTACATTCGATACGTCTTATTGCCGATTCTTGTTATTCGTTCGCCGTTAATTGTGTACAAAATATTCAAATCGTGGAAGCATCTGAAGTGGATAGTTGTGATGCTAATATTCAACAAATAGATAATAATGTTTGTGGTACTTGAAATTGTTGATAAAAATTGTTATCAGTTGATAATTTTAGAGTGATAACGTGAAATTCTGCTCTTTAAAATTGCTTGATGGTGTTTTGCATAGAATAGATTCTGTAATATTTATTGCAACAATCATTGATATGAATTGTTATTATATCACTAATCTTATCGCAAATTGAGAGCTCTTATATATATATAGCAAAATAGCTTAGTGAATCGAGATAGCAACGAATCCTGAAACACGGCTAAAAAACGAAAAGAAAAAAACATGCATATTTTATTAGAGGATAAAAAATATCCACTGGTGATAACTTTGCAATAATTTTATTTTGATGAATTTTTCGTGCCATTTTTTGCAATATTTTTTACAATGCAATATTGCATGGAAAATTTTTCTATTTTAGCAAAATGCAAAAATTGCAATTTCATGAATATTGTTTTGCTTTTTTTTGGCACGAAATGGCATCGCTCAACTGTGAATTAAAAAGCCATGAAGTGATATCTCGAAATTAACCCTTCTTATGAGACTAACCACTTTACAAAAAACAATTTGCCAATCAATGAGTTTTTTTTTCCATTGCACAAAAATAAGTGCGAGAGAAATTTTATTTGCAAATTTAATTACACATTTAAATGCCAATATATTATTTACAAAGAAGTACTCCGATCATAGCTTTTTAAATTTGGTCATTAAAATCCGTTTTCTTTTTGAGTTGCAAAAAGTAATCAACTAATTGGAAGTAAGCTAACGAATATTTAGATTCGTATCATATAGTGGATACTTTTCTTGACCAGTAAATAACGATGTTATTGATTTTTCTGGAGTCGATACACAAAGAACACAACGATTGGATACCGGATTCACTAGGAAGATTTGTGGGCGCGCCCACGGTTAGGCATTCGATGTTGAACAGCGATTAGAACGGCAGCTGAGGTGCTCTCCGCCCCCGTTTAGCTATCATCACCTCAACAAAATCGCTATTGAAGTGGGGGCAGGTGTTGCAGTGCGCTTCATTCTCAAAATTGCGTTACCATCGCAAAATCTTTAGGCTTATAGGTGTTATTTTTAACAAACAGATGTGTTAACTGTAACACAATATTTTCTTCGTTAAAATATGCAAATTTTTTTTTGTTCTGCTTAACTTGTACTTCAAGTTTCAATTTTCATATTCTTTCATTTGCTTTGCTAATATGAAGTGAATAAGTGAAATTATATTCTCTATTCAGTAATTATTTATTTTCTTCCTATTTACTCTGATCAGGCGTCATCACTTTATTTTTGTATTATTTCTACTTTGATGTTTGTATTTGTATGAAGTATTATGGGAATGTCGGTGCAATTTCCTATGCTTGCGTTCGCTTGCTGGAAAGTTTTAATTCGGAAAGCACAAGAAAAATTCGATGATTATAATGCGTATAATCGCCTCTTATACTATCAGTTGCACCGATTCTCTGGCGATGATTCGAATAAAATGGATTTTATTGCAGAATTGGCATCGGTTTATTTCCATTCATATTTGCTAGATAATTTATTAATTTAGTTTTGAAAATAGCAAAAGAAAAAAAAATTTCTTAAACTGCTATTACTCGATCCATCTTCTTTGATAGTGATGAAAAAGATTAGCCAATTTATTGAAGAGATGTTTGAAATCTATTCCACTATAGTGCAATTTTTTAATCTTCTCTTCGTGCAAATGTTCATATCACTTCATATCACTGATCGATCTCGATTGTGGCCACTAAACTTGAAGGGAGGAAGGGAAAAATGGTACTTGCGTAGTTGGTAGTTGAGCACCAATGGTCATTCTATTAACGATGCAGTCAATGTTTCTATTTTTTTTTAACTGAATTCTACCCCTTTTCCCGCTCCTTATTATTGTCTTCGCTCACTTTTGGTTATTCATGCCATATGCATCAGCTTCACTCATGACCACCTCTTCATCGCTGTGTATGTTCATGCCATTATTCATTTTTGCCTCATTGTTTGTGCCTATCTCAACGTTATTGTTTGCCTTTTACTCAAAAATTTCCTACACTTTAATTGCATTATTTAATTCGTCATCGTTGTATCATTTAAAAATGTAAAATATTTTCAATAAATAAAAAAAAAACAAAATTCAGGAGTGAGGAATAATCGAGATGGGTCCAACGGTGGGAAGCGTAGGTATGATGTCACGTGCACAAGCTACTGCCGATGAGGTGGATGTTGCGACGAAATGGTGGAATGACTATCCAACATCGTATGTGAAACACTCAAATTTTATATTTCATTTTATTAGATATAACATTGCTTAGATAGTCGTTAATGATACAAACGAATATTCCAATTTAGGTGCGCTGGAGAGTTCAGTAACATAAACAAAGATGAACAATATGCACTACTGCTAATAGATCGGAAAATAAGATAGTACTTGGTGGAATTACCTCTCTGGAAGCATCTTTAGTATAGCTACAAGTCTAACTATGTATGTGGTCTCCAATGAATATTTTGATGCACATTTGCAAATATATGTCAGCAAAGCGTGTGGCGATAATGCCTGTGTATGTCTTTTCATTTGTCTGTCGATTTGTTTGGACAATTCTGGCCCAAGCTGGAACTAAATTGGGGCTAAATTCATGAAATATAGGTGATATCATCTATACGCAACGGTGTCCTTGACAGCCCAGTTGAATTATCAATTCTGAGGTGAGATACAGATATGAGCGAATGGGTCGTAATTTACAAATGAGGGATGTATTATATTTCAAGGGATGCATTATACACTCAGCATCTTGTGAGTGCGCTTGCGTGCATTCGTCTGTGTGCATGCGTCCGTGTGCATATCTGCATGTGTATGTAACTATGTGTACGCGCATGTCTGTGTTTATGCGCCTCTGTGCGTAAGCGCATGTCTCTGCGTATGCGTGTATGTATACGTGCTGGTTTGTGTCTGTGTGCGCTTGTGTTCGTGTTTGTACATACGTGTGCATATCTCCTATTTGTGCCCCTGCATGTGATTGCGCGTATGTGCATGATTATGTGTAAGTGCGTATGTTTGTACGCGTCTGTGTGTGTGTGTCTGTGCGCTTTATGCGTATGTCTGTCCTTGCGTGCATTTATTTGTGTATAGGTCTATATTAGCGTTTGTGTATATGCGCGCATGTCTACACGTGTGCCCGCATGTGCATGCTCACCAGTTTGTGTCTGTGTGAGAATTTGTTTGTAGACCTGCTATACAGCATATCTTTGCACAGCTTAAAAGAACTTAGTCTGTCTATTTATTTTCGATTCGCAGCACACGAGATTGGAATCCAGCAGAACGAAGCATTAGAAATTCAGTCCTATTTTTTTAATCAATCCAGCATCATATTTCTTTGAATAATTGATATTTTATGGATTTATTTAGATGTCCTGCAGATCTTGATGAGAAGACTTAAAAATGAGAAAAGAATTTATGAGTGAATGATTTCCTATGGGAAAAGTGGAGAAATCAATTCCCTTAGGGATAAGTTAAATGAAAAAAGGAACTTTTGTGATATTCTTCCCACCTATGAGTACAATACGATAGTATACAAATAGGATTATGAAGACCGTTTTACATTACGAAGAAAATAGCCGACAATTAATAGGCGCATTTACTTTTATTTATTATTTCTATGAATTGGCAACCAAGAAAAAAAGCAACAGTGACTATCCCACCGTTCAATAATTACTATGAGGAAGTTAATAAGTATTATAAAGCACGATAAATTTGCAAGAATTACGAGAAATTATTCGAGAGGAGTTGCATTTTTTATTCTTGGTTTTTATTTGAACGTTGAAATAATTTAAAATTTCCGTCTATAATTTTGATTTGTGTGCATTTCCAATTTCTACTGATAAATACACAAAGCTATCAAAAAACAATGAAAATTCCCCATGATTGAATTACCCGAATAAATGCCAAAATGGGAAATTTTAGTTTCAATTTCAAAGAGTGAACTTAATTTTCTGTAAAGTTCCATAAAAATTAAAAATTAAGGAATTAAGTACGCATTGAATTGAATATCGATAAGTCTTCAAACCACTGAATTTATTCACAAAAACACTTCACTCAATCATTTAAAAAATTTACATATTTAAATGGTGTTATTTTATAGGAAATATATGGAAATGGCTCGTCCACAAGAAACTTTTAGTTCATATTTATCGAATGTTTGGAACAAGTCAAAACGTCTCGTACGATCTGCCTCATATACGAATCTTACGTATATAAGAGTAAGCAATTGATGGAATTTCCGATTAGTCATTTTGTTGTGATATCAAAGAAAATTCCATAAAATTTTTTCAATTTAATAGTTTACAGCTGGCTGTCGAAACGTCACAGCCAACTTGATCTCTGAACCAACGAGAAGCGAGTTTTAATTCATTCTTTTTAATCCTTCATATCATTAAGGGAACTAATTTTAATTCAATTGGTAAATATTCACTAAAATTCGACGTTTCGATTTTTACAGATATTTTCATCAAAAGTGCACGAAAAAAATGTACTAGATAGAGTGTTTGCGACACAAACCAGTAGCAATGATGGCTGATGACGCTCACGAAGTTCATATAAATTGTATTCAATGGTATATGGAAGGGATGGTTCGCAGAATGTGACTATACACCTTCATTTTAAAGTCCGACTCTTGTGGGAAAAATTCCCGGAAGTTTATTATTATCGTTGAAATAGGATATATATATATATATATATA
>QEWY01004197.1:1480327-1566450 GCA_006503575.1 Baylisascaris schroederi | reverse complement strand
ATATTTATATTTATATTTATATTTATATATTTGTATATTTATACATGTATAGTGAATAAAAAAAAATTCATCAACCTTCGTCAAACATTTTCGTTTCTGAATGATAAAGGTTGTACAGGTTTCAATCTCCATTTAAAATGTACTAATATGTATAACTTAAATGTTGATAGGTGAAACCACTGAACTTTACAATTGCTGCAAAACCCGCTCTTAAGCGATCATAGAAACAGGACACTCGCATAGAATAACATCACCCCCTGGTATCATAGCTGTAATCCTAGCAATCTGCGCGCATAAGTAGTCCATGTTTTTATTGCTCCATAGCAACGAATTAGCTCATATTTATCATTTTCAAAAAAAAGAAGAAAATTCCCATCGGCAAGTTTCATCTCCATGTTTTAGACAAGAATATAGAGGATTTTTTCATTTTTTTAATTAATTAATTTATTTATTTTTTCTTTATAGGAGGCAGAGCACGATTATCCAATACGTCGATCGGCTTCCGTCTCTTCATTGGCACCATCGTTAGCACTTCCGCAACACTATAGACAAGCCGAAAGAATCGTTCATACGGTTCCCGTCTATAAACCTCACATATATGACTGGTATTCAAAGACGTACAGCCCAGCTAAATGGATAGTAAGCTCTACTTGCTCTTGTTTGTTTGTTTTTTTGTTTTTTTTTGGAACAAATTGCTTATATTTTGGCGTAGATTTTTTAAAAGTTGATTGAAGAGAAACTTTGACATTCGAACTTCTCTATACTAACAGTTTCATGATTAAGGCGACTAATGATCTGAAAGCTGTAGTCCCATACGGAATGAACAAATATTTTACATAGTGGATCTACCGATACGATTAAAAATATGAAGTGGGATATTTGCATATTAAAATTATCGAAGACGAAATTAAGAAGTTTTAGAATAAACGGAAGATATAAATATATTTTTAAAGTTTTTCCTCTCATAAATTTCTATGCACTACAATAAAATCTAAAAATGATGAATCATTATTTTAGGATACTCATGAAGCGATTAGAAGACCACTATTACGTAGATCGGCATTTGAGCCATTCCCACATGCCTCTCATGTGCCTTACTATACGCTCGAAACGCAAAGGATCTTCGCAAATAAGGTTTGTTCGATTTGCAATTACAATATCACCTTGGAGGGACTATTAGATCTTATATAACGTAATATAGATTATGCAGCATTATGTGAGTTTATTTCGTTATTTAGTGCAAAATTACTTAAAAACCTTAATGCCTCCTCAATCTCGAACCTCAGTTAAAATCTATTGAATTGTACCAGTTCACGAACCAGAGAAATGTATATCGCGCAAGTGATATATGCGGAAAGTTGCACATTATAAAACACAATGATTTTTTATTGATCTGAAGGAGAAAAGAGTATTCATTTATTGAAAAAAAAAAGCGAAAACTGCAGCTAAATTTGTATTTGTAATTCTTTTCCTTATTTTCGGCGAATAGAAAACCATAAAATGAATGAGAAAGTGAGGATATAAAGCTCTATTTGTTTGTTTGTTTGTTTGTTTTTCCATCTTCATATTGTAATTATGGTCACGATGATGACTTCCGTCAAGAATTTCATAGCAATCTTCAAAAAACGATGTATAAAAATATTTATTTATTTTTTCTTTATAGGAGGCAGAGCACGATTATCCAATACGTCGATCGGCTTCCGTCTCTTCATTGGCACCATCGTTAGCACTTCCGCAACACTATAGACAAGCCGAAAGAATCGTTCATACGGTTCCCGTCTATAAACCTCACATATATGACTGGTATTCAAAGACGTACAGCCCAGCTAAATGGATAGTAAGCTCTACTTGCTCTTGTTTGTTTGTTTTTTTGTTTTTTTTTTTCGAACGGAAAGGATAACAATAAATTAGCAATGATAATGGTAATAATAATGATATTTTATACTAAAATCTGAAAACAGAAATAAGTAGTAAAATTCACTTTTTGTTTAATGTCAATAAGTTGATCATTCATTTAGTTACCTACCATACCTAGGAAGCATTCTTTAGTATGAAAACAAAAGTACTTAGGGTATCTGCATATTTACATGTTCGAATAAATGGAACGGTTTTTCGTTTGCAGCGTTTAGAAAACCAAGTCTCCTATGTGCAAGGTTCACAAAGATACCTCGATAAATACGTATCGGCTAGATTGAAGGCTGATGACTTCGCTCAACATTACGCCTATACTGCCTACGAATGGAGAACTCCTCAGGTAGGTGGTCTTCGTCTCTCATACATCTTGAAAATCTTTACAATATGAAACGTAAAGTGTTAAGACCCAGTAGCATAGCACTATTAATATATGTTCCACAGTATTAAAAAATCTTTATTTGACGCTTCGATTGGATGGTACCTCTTTCGCCTACCGTATTCTTCGAAATAATATCCCTCTTTTCGGAATACCGACGTTGGATTCGACTCCAATGATTATTAATTACTTCCGATGATTTCCACAATAGAATATAAAACTATACATGTGAGCAAACAGGTTACGAATATATTATTTCACATCCCACCGCCATATTGGTTATGTGGAAAATGCTCCATTCATTTGGTTGTTCTATTGGAGTCGTGCATACTTATGAATTTTTGGGGCTTTAATACGACAACCATGTAATTGAGACTAGCAACAGGAAGTATAAATAAATAGACAAGCACATATCTTTGCCAGACAATGTGAGGTACCGTTACTCTTTTAGAAATAAAGCTGTCTTTTTAAATCTCGAAATTACTGTAAGAATTACTGTATGATCGAACTATAATTTCTATCGTATTCCCACACTTTTATAAATTTCATTGCACCATCCACTACATTTCGAAGCATTCTACACTCGAAGAAGTCGCACTTATACAGCGTTTGCTGTCTGCCGGCTTTACAAAGGGGTGTGCGTTAGGAGCGCCAATCTCTAAAGATTCTAATTTTTCAAGGTGGTAATATTGCTGCACACAACGATCACAATAGACTCTCGATCACGATATACAATTCAAAAATCGCAATCAACTGCTTTAGCAACAATGCACCAAGCAATCATCCATCTATCAAATGTGGGAGGGGAAAGTGGAATCAGTCACAGCCCTCCAATTCATGAAGCCATTTGAATTCATTGCCATCGGACGATAGCAGCCACTTGAAAGAACTAGGAATTATATAAAATTTGATTTGAATTTGAAGGAAAATTAAAATTTGAAGGGCAGTGCGAAATTTCCAGCATCTTCCTCAACGACTTTACATTTTTACTGCAGCACCGTTCTTTGAAGTTTTTCTTGTTTAATCCTATTTTTCAAGGTTTTTTTTCGCTATTATTAAGCTCACAATGAAGATCCAGCATAGTTCAATGTGATCTTAAAATGGATTTGCATCTCAACTCATGTCCATAGGTTCGTTCGTGATGATTCAACGGTATCTACTGATACACTTGAATTGTCTAACTTCATTAACACGTGACAACGCCACAATTCATTCGTTAACAAATCGAAAATATATTTTGTTGAACAACTCTCAACAAACATAAAACGAGAGGTCACAAGATCACATCCAAAAAGTGACCACCTACCGTAACCAAAACTTCCACTACCGTATTGCGGGAAGCTGATCATTACCACTTTTTGTTGAATCAGCTCATTAAGCCTATAGAAGAAACACTGAATACGGATTTTACTCTGCATCTTGATTCGTTTACAAAACCATCTAAGGGCAATTTTTGCTTAGACTTCGTTACCTTCTCTCTTTACGAGATGTCTTTTCAAGCCCAACAGCATTACTGTCGTATTGTTATACTTGTTCCCAACTATATACCGGCTGTCCACTCGATTAGCCATGGCTATCAACCTCTTTATGGGTTGGTAGCCCTGGCTTTATAGCTCTACTCGTTATTTTTTTTTAATGTAATCTTTTTAAAACATTATATGAGAGCATACATTCAATGGATTCATCATATTACTGAAAGCAGCAAGCAGCAGTAAACAGCGTGATAAAGATGGATGAGATAAAAGAATATTATATCTCCAGGTTACGGTAGTTCTGTGCCGGCATCATATGAAAATATAAGGTCAGATATGAGATTTTGATATGTGGTCAACAGTTCGAATAAAGGCATCGAAGTTTTCAACCAGTGGTCAACAATCGAAACAATATATCGATTTTCTGACCAATGGTCAACACTTGAAATAGTACACTGACCGCATAATACAAAGTTATTCCGTTCAGGACCATGCATTCAACCGGCACTTTATGTACGGTGAGAGAGTGTTCATACCGCATGCACCACGAAATCCACACTCCTATGCCGAAGCAGAGGCGCTGCGACGACTCTATGTCACAACTGGACGATTCCGCTTTGCGTAGATTTTGTGCTTTTGAAAAAGATTTATAAGTTGCTGCTCCTATACGCTGATTTTATTCTCTATACTGCCCGATGTGTTTTTTTTTTTGGCAAACGAATTAAAGCTGTGTGTTTTTGAATGCTTTTTAAGTGATTCGCGATTCACTGATTATACGTCGCGCAGAAATAAACCGCCGCAAACAACAATTCTTCGGAATTCACCAAATTACTGAAAGCAAAAATTTGTCGCCCGAAACAGCAACTCATCGCCGGAATTATTCACCAGAATACATCACAATAAATCAAAATATCACAAGTTGTTTTCTTGATGTATAAAAATACTCAGAAAGTTCAAGCGTTTCACCCTTAATTATGATGTCATCGCTATGAATAATTCCATGACTCTATTATTACCTCTAATTAATCATTTCTAAAAACGATAGCTTAGAGCGATCATGCAAACGAAGTTGCCGATTGCCTTTGTCACCCCAGTAGCCTCGAGAATGCACTTCTTTCGAAATGTAACGTAAACCCACCTGTAGTATTGTCCACTGGGTAAGGGAGACAAGCCTCCCCCCCCCTCCCCACCTTCAGAACACCTTTCCCTAAGCTACAAAACTGTGTACTATGAATCACCGTCACCTTTCTCCCCAAAAAATAATAGAGAAAAAAACCGCCTTGACATGCACATACACAATTCGATAGATCATATTGCAAAAATGAGCGCAGAATAGAAAGAAATATCGTTAACGTGCAAGATAATAGATAATAAGAAAGACGAATAACGAGAAGAGTACCAAATAACAAAGTAGATTCTTACCACCTGCTCTTGCTACTCGAGCTAATTTACCCATCGTAGAACCCAACATACTCTTTGATCTATCAAAATCAGAATCCATCTCGTTGAGGAGTCGATTCTGTTCTCTAACATCATCACCGATCGCTATAGTTATTTTCTTTAATGTTGCCACTTTACCCGATAACTGCTCCACTAATGAATCGTTTTGTCGTTCCATAAATGAATTACTCTCCGCGTACATATTTGTCGTTGCTCCGTGTTGATTTCCACGAAATGACATTGCCCTCTATACGCCGTCAAAAACGACGCAAAAATATTTTTTAAAAAACGCTCTCGTTCGCGTTTAATATACGGCAACTCAAATCGTCAAAGCGACAATGATGGATCTGAAATATGAAAATATTAGAACGATCCCGATTCAAGGATAATCTACGCCCAATGAAACCGAAATCCGAATATATTTACTCGAAATATTCTTATTTTCCCTTTTTTTTTGAATCTACGGCCTATTTATATTTATTCGGCACTATTTGCTGAGAAATGCTTTACTATGAGTTCATCAATTTTTATGAAATCGATCAATAATAAATACTCGTTACTGATTAGGCATCGCCCAATGACATCCGCCGTTCTATTACTCTAAACTCTTTCATAAAAATTATGGATTATGCGGATCATTGAAATGCGACAAATGACATTACTATGAATTGTTGAATTACTAATTTACTACTAGTTTAGATTATAAAATAAAAACTAAACGAAGAAAATTGTAGATTTTTTCCGGGAAAATGGTAGAAATTTTTTTGTTTTTTTCGTTTTTTTTTCGTTTTTTGCAAATCTAACGATGCAAAGGATAAAAGATTGTTATGTTCAAATGATTCTTAATGCAATGAGAAAAATGACGAATTTCAGGTCGTACTAATATGTGTATACATTAAACAAGCTTGGGATCAACGAAACTGGAAATTTTCAGGCTTTCTGATTTCTATATCCGTCCACTTAAAGGCCGAAGATTGGGCAGCATTCTTATATAATAGACAAACATTAGCACACTTTTTCATTATTCTATAGACGAATTACATCCCTAACAAACACTAAAAAATACCAACAAATAAATGCCAAAAAAAGCTGTGATATAGAACAAAGGGTGCATAAGTGAATCAAACAACATACTTTCAATCGTTAGAAGAGTACTGCTGATCGGCTAGCGCTTGTCGAACGTAACTGCAATACAACTTCATCATATAAACTATAAAATAAAGTCCTCAACACATAACGTGGATGTTGGTGATGACGATTCGTGCAACAATTAAAACTTCATCAAACATTCGCCCATTGATAACATCTTCTCGATATGATGTATATTGTTGATGGGTGGTTGGTTAGTGCCAGCCTATGAAGTGCCAGCCAATCTATACCTGCGCGTTATATCCTCTTTTATTATTCACGGTGATTGTGGTTACTATTGATGGCTTGCTTATCCGTTGAGATACGAATGAGAAGTAAAGAACTTACAACGAATACCAACGGATTATGGACCGAAATTATAGTTGCATCACGATCACATGACACACCAAACGAATCAGCACTAATACTTGAGATACCCGCTGCTTCCCTTCAAGAAGCACCGTTTATATTTGCTCATCTCATAAAAATGTAAACACTTTCCAGAATTGCCCACAAATTTTGAAACATTGAAGGTTGCAATTCTTCATCAAAGTAATGATAACTGCTGCCATATTCTCCAATCCCATCGAACTCATTTAGAAACACCCCCTTACAGTAATGTAAACATCCCCTTACAGTAATAAAAACATTCCTCTTACAGTAGTTTAAACATAACAGCTTCACTCACCAGTAACATCAGGAAGTCATCGACTCTAACTATGCTGACGATCAAAACATCGTCCTCGAAATGATCATTTCCATTTCTCAACCATATTAGCCAAAAAACCAACCTTTTCAGTGCATAGAAAATTACTTCTGTTGCAACTTGCATCCCTCCTCCCTCAACACCGACGAAGTATGTGCACTCGTGATCCATCAATTAAGAAAAGCCTCCTACCCTCCTCTTAACGTACACTTCACACTGCACTACGATTACCTATATTGCAGACCAAGAATATGTATGATTGGGAAGTTATATCTGCAAAATCGACGAACGTCACAAAACTGTTTGGCAAAAAGAGTAATTCAACTCTGCGTGCATGTGATCACGACGGGGTCGGCGCATTTAGCCAAAAAGAGACGGAGAGAGATCTCGCGTGTCTTCATCGAGCGATGCGGCACTGGTCACTCGTAAATAAATCGTGGGAATAAACATGACAATATGCAGTAAGAAATCGAGGTTGGTGCAACGGATTTCAACTTATTCGAACGAGCATTAGAAGCTCTATCAGAATCAAAAACAATCTCGGACAAAAAACAAGAACTTTTCTATGAGATCAGTTTTTTACTTGACGTGCAGTTGGCGAAAATTGCATGATCACCGACAAATCAGGACTTATAACTGTAAAAAGGAGAAGATTCGGGGAAAGCGGCTAGGCACATTCGAAAGATCATTAAAAGCTCTATCAGAATCAAAAACAATCTCGGGCAAAAAACAAGAACCATACCATATGCGTTGCTATCTTTCTCTCTTCATATCACTTCACTCCCTTCCCTCGCCTTCCCCCGTTTTCCGGATACCAATGCACAACTATTCCAGTATAAGGTGAGGAAGGGCGGTCCAATTTTAGAAATATCGGAGATGAAATCTCTATGTATCTTCAACTGCTAATTTTTCTCTTCCCATTTGCTAAAACATCGTCGAATACGGCATGAATATAAAGGACATCCAACAGGTCTATTAGAGTGCCGTTGAAACAAAGTGTTAAGCAACTCGGCTTTTTCAAAGACAAAAATATGTTCCGGATATGAAACAAACGACGAATCACCTACCGCTTACAGGAATATTCTTTCCGAAAACGAAACTCCTCTCCCCTCCATTCTACCTTCCCCGAGGCCCCCTAAAAAATACCAAAGTGGCGCATATTGTTCCTACATTCATCTGCCATTAATATAATCTAAGACAGCGTCGCAAATTACATAAAAAGCATAATGATGCGAATAAAGAATGCGAAGCGAAGCAAACACTTCAAGAATAAATAAAAACACTCAACAATAACAAAACAATATTTATTGGACACTAAAATTGAACTGCAAACGCCCAAAAATATTCGTAATGAAGGCAAATAAATTAAACAATTCAAAGCGAATCAACACAGTCCGCACAACAGATAACAACAAGCGATATGAAATGTGCCCCTCACACATATAAGTGACCTATATCCCCCCGTCCAAAACCTATAAAATTCTAAATTAACAATTAATATCATATCGGCTAAAGAATAAAATCGATGTGAGCAATAAACAATGACCAATGCCGACTGGATTTTTGACCATTTAACAATAACATTTTTCGAGAAGTGCACTTTACCTTAGAGAACAAATTTTCATGAAATCACCTCGAATTTCTGGACCCTTCTCACCAATTTCCCTATCGAAAAAAAAATGAAAAATTTCTGACCAATTTGATATGTCAGGTTACATCCGTCTCATTTTACTTCCTTTGTCTCCCCCCTCCCCCCTCAAGCACAATTACCATCGAAAATCCATAAATGGACCCACCAACTTAAGTTGCCAAAAAAACCAAAAAGAAAAAACCACAGGAAAAACTCTGATATAGCGATCAACTTGGTGCTCGCTCAAGCTTACACCAACGCAGAAAATACCTAAAGTGCATAAATAATAGCGTCCATCTTCTCTTTGATTTCATTCAACTTTTGGTTGAAAGTCTTCTCCGCTTCCATGAAGACTCCTTTCTGAATTTGTCCTTTTAGCAGACGTTCCACCTGTAATCGTCATACACACTCATTTCAACGCCACAATATTATTCAATTGATTATATGGTATGAAATTACTTCTTTCAGCAATATTCTACATTAAAACATAAAAACTCATATTTCTTTGAATAAACTTTTCCTCCAAGAAGTCCGTTCAGTGAGTGCCAATATTCAAACACGGCGAATTCAATGCGCAAATATAGGTGTCCACCTCGAATATAAGCCATTTCTTAGCAGCTAATTAGTCAAAAAAACATCCGCATACATACTCAAACATTCTTAAACAATTTAGAGAAAAATTTGGGTGTTTTATTGGCGAGCGAAAAAACTACTTAAGCAAATATCTTGTTTCGTATCACAGATTAATTATATGCGTTAACTATTCTTTCAGTGCCACAAAATCACCTCTCTCGCGGCATACATAATCGCGTTTCTAAACTGTACGCTTACTAAAATGCGCCCAATGAATGAAAGGTGAAAAGGATTAATATGGGGGAAGGAGGGGGGCGGGGGAAGGAAGGCAGCGGAGGATAGAAACAAAAAAAAAATACTTGACAATGCCTCAGCTCAATCCTCTATGAAATTCACCTCTGCATCGAATAGGTAAGTGAATACTCTGTAATAAATTTCAAAGGTTCAACTCATAAAATCAATACTCCAAGAGATGTCAAGCTTAAATAAGGTGGCAAAAGTTTAACACAAACTTTTTCAGAAATTTCCGCATTGTTCGCCTTGAGTTCAGCTTGAATATCCATCATTGCCTGAGTGGTATTCTTCACATCGCTCTCAGCTTTCTTTTTCGCACTCGCGAATGCCGCTGCATCCTTTAACGGCCACATAATCAACAAACATTATTAGCGATCAACAAAATTCCATAGTAAATGATAAGCATATGTACAATAATCTGTAATAATAAATAACCACATACGACGAAAAAACGGGCAAAAACTTAATCAACAAAAGATAATATTTCCTATCCATCTTCTAAAAACTGGGCAAAAATTACTTATATCGAGGCGTAAAGCATCAAAAAACAGTAAACACGTGTGCCGTTGAGTGTCTGTTAAAAAGTACAGAAAAAAAATGTGAGGAAAGTCATCTGAGTCAAAGTCATAGATAAATACCCCTCTTCGGCAAATCAACCACAACAATGCTCTAGAGATTGCCATTACAGAATAACGAATACCCTATTAAAGTAACACATCCGACTCACTAATTGCTAATATCAGTGAAACTTTTGATGAAATCTTCCAATACTACTTGCCTTCAGAGGGATGTCTATATGCGTCATGGATCACATTATCCTTGCGCTGCCCCAAACTTAGGCTACAAACTACTGGGCAGTAAATGCGTTATGCATTGCACTCGAATGCTTCATTCCTATGTCTACGAACCATCTACTTTCTATATTTGTTACCAGCATCGATGAAATGATCGTATGATCTAAGACGATCGGCGTGCAAATCAGTCAATTGCTCTATTTGACCTTGCGCTTGCAATCGGCTCTCCGTCGCAGCATCCTTTAATATTCACATAAAAAAGCACATACCATGCCCTCTCAACAACGGCAATCCACATTGCCCTCGATCTGCCCGACCTTTAAGCCTAAGTTCGGCTTACTCAACAAAATATCCCAAATCTCCAATCTTATCAACACAATCGCTAAACTCCAATGGGTATCTCTCATTTACACATAGATGCGAAATGAACTTTTGCTTCCTTGTTTACTTTGTCAACTCGAAGCTCAGAGATTGAAGCGATTGAATAGTACCAACGCCTCTTAGCATAAAAACATAATTATTGATAGTGGCAGATAATCTTTGAAACGTGCCACAAAAAAAAGGAAAGAACTGGCAAAAGTAGTAGGCCCTTTTCTTCAGGTTTGTAATAAGAAGACACACCACTAATTACGAATTTTAAAGCTCCACATATATTACTAACACTCGGAATAAAAGACTGCTTCCGGCATAAAAATCGAAATCAGTGATGGTTGTTCGCGGTTTTTGCAAATTCAGTTAAAAAAAAGATCATCGGAACAAAACAAAGCAAACGAGTTTATAACATATGAACGAAGTGAACACTAAAGAACTAGAAATGATGCCGCCAAAGTCTTTTACATTCTCTGCACCATTCAGCAGGCAAAAACTACCTGCTCCTTATAAGGAACGACGGCAATACACCTCCCCCTTTCCTCTCTTCTAGAGAGCAATTGAAAATTTTTGTATGTTTCTGAAACAGTTAAATTTCTAGAATATCAAAATTAATTCACATACCGCTATATGTGCGAATTTCCCTCCAGCACTCCAATTACAGCCGAAAGTGTGTTATGAATTTGTAACTACAGAAACAATTTCTCTATTGCAACTCACATATAATTCACTTTCAAGGAGGCATACTTTCTTCCGTTGCTCCCTTATTACTTTCCAACGAGCAATTTAAAATTTTTAACCGTTATCGATGAATTCAGAATTCTTAAAATATTGTTGAATTCAGAAACCTCAAAACTCTTCACTCCACATAAAAAAGTTATTCTTAACTTTTCACTCTGACTACATACAACCTGACCTCTTGCAAAGATCAACTATCGTTTGGCTGCTATCAACTATTGTCATCTAACTCTGTTGTACTCTCTTTGATTTTCATCCTTTCAGTTTTCCTATCTCATATTTGATAGATTCCACTTGATCAAATCGAATCAACCTCGACAATAAGAAAAAAAAAGAAAAGAATAGTCCTTCTGACAAACCGATGCAATAGTGAAATCGAATCGTACATAAATGATGACAATAAGGAACAGTACACCAAATCCAGCACAAGCCAGTAGGGGTTCTCGCCACAATTGAATACGGTCGAATTCGTAATGAAGCTGCAGTATATAAGCTTTACCTTCCATAAGCAACCTTACTCATTTAAACGCTAAACTTCCGACTATAAGCTGCCGTATCACCTCGACATATAAAAGTAAGCCATTTAAATAAAATAAAAAATTAAATAACTTAGAAATAAAATATCTGCAGAAATAATACTAAGAGAGAGTTCAAACAACGAGCGAGTTTCGAAAAGAATACTCCAGAGGAAATGTGAGTGACAAGTCATCAATGAACTGCTGCATCGAAAGTCATCAAGAGGGATGGAGTTAGATAACCAAGAATTATGCGCCATTCTGTGATATATGTGAACATTAGTGCAGCCAAAGGCTGTCGCCAGGGCAAAAGATGTCAAAGAGTCGAATCTTCACATGATCAACTGCACTATTCTACTTTGAAATCAAAGACCTAATGGTGCAGAATTATATATATATATATTTATATATATATATATATAAAACTCATAAGTGCTCGCAGCAGCAGACAGTACAAAAAGCTATTTAAACAAATGTTTTATCGTTGTGATTCGCCGATTTATAAAATAAGAAACGACATCTCCACTTTCGAAACAATCCAAAACGCATAGATGTGCCCCACACTCATTGCTCTAATGAATGAATAAAAAATTTACGGTGAATGGCTGAATGTGTGCATCAACGAGATTATCCTTTTCCACTATGATCACCGGTCGTCCTGTCGTATCGAGATAAGTGAAATGAAGTTCATCCGGGCTGCGTTTCACCGAATACGGTGTTATCAGTTTAAAATTCCTTAAATAGCGAATATTTTCTACCTATCCAACGTTTAATATCTACAGCAAATCTGTTTCACTCAAATATTTCGAGAAATTATAAAGTTAGAAGTCCTGCAGATTCCGCCAAAACATAATGAGGCTTTAATGCTGTTCTGATCCTGGAGGAATCAGCGCAAATATCCAATATAATCATTGCATATATCTAATAGAATCAATGCATATATACGATACAACTAGCTGCATAAGTCAACCTCAATTTAATGTCCTAAAATTCAATAAGATATTCACTAAACATGGAACATGTGATATGACAATTTTTATCACGGCACGTCGCCAACAAGCAATAACGTTTTCAATCTATGTAAGAAACATCAACGCCTAGCCCGAAACGTTGTACTCTATTCCCTCTCTGCTTATAGCTCCTTGCTATATCTTATTTCTCAAGTTTGCATCCCATTCTTGCCCACAAGTTACCCATAAGTTACCCTATTGCAACATTCAGTTATGAACTACTTTTCTATTGAAATTCATATTTACCTCTACTGGCCATCACATGCATTAAATTTCACATATTTAGCAAAAAAAAAGTGCGGAACTCTTTCAGCCGCTTGGTCAGTAGTTATCAGGGACAATGTATAACGCGTTTAAGCATTGATTCCAATATCAAGCAAGAGCCATTTTCGATGATTCATTCCATTTTTTCGATCGGAAACAGCAAAAATGACCTACTTGCTGCCCTCAGGCAGGATGACCTTTAGCTTGAAGTGCTCCACCACTGAGTTGTCGAAGACGTGATCTAGGAGTCTCATCTTCAGCGCAAACGAATTGCCGGTCGCATAGAGGTATTGATATGCAGGAACATTGTAGCCGAGCACATAGTCTGTTCGCCAACCACCAAATAGTGGAAAACGTGGCTGGATGGTTAATTCGACTGCGTCAATCATCTTTCGCACCGATGATGTCGATATATTACCGATTTCATCACGATAATAGATATCTTTTGATGAGGCCGGTAGAAGGGTCTCAAAAATATTAAAGCAATAATAAATAAATTATTACATTATCTCATTTCCACATTATCAAAGTTGATGAAAAATGCAACATTTCTAGGGGCGGCTGTTTGTTATTCGACTTCTTCAGCGGGTCAAATCTGCTCCCAAACCACCACTGCATTTTGCCTTGCAAGGCTTTTTCAACATCTAAACCAAGAAATACTGCCTCCGATTTTGGTCACCATCAGTTCTCGACCCCAACACCCGCTTTTCATATCCCATCCACAATGCTCGTTTTGGGTCTCAAATTTACACCAAAAGCGATCCAGGAAAATCTTCGAAGAAGAGGAACAGGAAAGTTAATTTCATGTATTGATAAAAACCACTACCACGCTCCCAATTCCCAAGTACTATCCAAGAGATCCAATGAAACTGTCTCGGACGAGAGACAGATTCTCACATCGATCCAGTTTTGGTGAATAATCAATGCACTTCAGTTTCCGATCCGAAACTACCCGGAGGGTCAAAGATGGATTCGAAACCCCCTCAAATAACTACTGATGAAAGGAAATCAAAATCACTCGAGCCCTACGATGGGGGGCTATTTATTTATTAAAACATCCCTCATTAAAACAAAAAGTTCTTTCTTACCGCTTGTAGTGAATACAACGCGAATCGCATATATATAAGCACTCAAGATATCCCAGAAAATGCTAATGCAATACTATAAAGTCTATAAAATCATAAGAACAATAATACGGGCATACAATCGATGAATCCCCCNCCTCTTTCCCACCTTAAAAAAAGCTTCTTTATCATGAAACCTTGTAGGAAGTAACGATCGGTCGCCTCGTACGATGATCAAGCTGAAGGTCGAGCCGCGAGAATGGTCCCTGCAAATTCGTTATTACCTTTTCCTCTCCCATTACCTACCATTGTTGAATGTCGAACTCAAAAGATTTAAAACTCCTCATGAAGTCCATCGTGTGATAATGCACGACGATATTCTCATTGATAAAAGCAGCTAAAATTACAATTCACTAAGCAACACAAGTGCTCAATGGCATCGAGCAGTCAAAAGAAACCAACGCTAGAAGGCCAACAAATGCAAAAGACTACAGCAACAATGTATAGAATTAACATCTTTCGATTCTAATTTCTCTGAACTTAGCTTCTCTTTGCTATAAAATACTCTTTATGCATATATTACTGTAAAAATTTGAGTTTCTTACGATGACTTGATATCATTCAACCTAAAATACTCCCCATTAAAGCTGAGTTTATCCTGAAGCATCTTCAAGAAGTGGCAAGTTTTCTGCACTGACACTACGATGCTTACAGAAAAGATGTAATAACTACTAAGCCAGATTTACATGGAGCTTTCAATGATTCCGGAATTCCGGTCCTCGGCTCTGCCGACTTTTTTTTTTCAAGAACGACCGAAGCTGGGAGACCTTAATAAATTTCGAGCCCGTAAAGAGTAGCTTTTCCCCCCAAGGTTAAACTCCATTCTCCTCAATCCTTAAGGTATACCACAACATGTTAGCCACATATAAGATGCCTCCCCAGCAAAAACTTTTAATTTAAAAGAGTCTCTTCACCACTTCCGCCTATTTTCTCGTCATCTAAAAATGCAACAAAAAAAAATTCCAAAAACATGTTTCATTAATCTTGCTCTTATCGTTGAGAGTTCATCGCGTATTATCGAAACGGGAAAATCACGGTTAATAAAGCAATCCCCCTCTCGATCATCGGCTTAGAGATTTTTTCAGCAACACAAGTGATAAATGCTGCTAACCGTTAATTCAGCGCCCTTATGAACGATCTTAATGAACTCCTCGACGGCGATATTGCCCCAATGAGAGATCTCAATCGTACGTTTCAGATCCGTAATCACAACAAACGGTGAATTGTTCTCCGAATGTACTTTTATTTCCGACTGCAATTCAGTTTTCGACATATTAAATAAAATGTGAAGTCAAACTTTTGAACTGGAATATGATAAGAAATTTTGAAATAAAATGAATACAAATAAAAATGTGTTCCCCCTTCTCCTCCCAATCTCTCCTTTAACTATCTCTTTCTCTCTGTGGTCATATCATCGGCGTCGCCATGGCAAAAACCATTCGTGACTACAATTTCTGAGTAACGATTCCGCCCACCGCAAAATCAACAAACATAAGCTAGTACGAAGCTTCCCATTCGGCTATCCCCCCCCCCTCCCCCAGCATTTCCCCATTCTTCCAATCCATCACTCTACTGCAGTACTAGAACTTAAAAGAGAAATCACAGTCATAAAATCATCTCAGATCAAATCAACTTATAGAACGATTATGAAAGTGAAGCCACTTCCCGATTTGTAATCTTTCCTTAGTGTGTGGGTGCATGATTTGAAAGAAAATTTTCAAGAAAAAACCGAATTTTCTATAAAAAATTCAAAAAAAGTCCAAAAGTTTTTTTCATACGCCAGGAGTGCAAAAAAAAAACTGAATAAAAATTATAGAGAAAATAAAAAGAAAAACAAATGAAATGCTATAAAACTAACAACAGTGAATGGTTTTTGATCAGTGTACGGTCCATAAGTGATTTTCCCGGAATCGGTTTTTGTCGGTGCAACGGTGGTGTGTGAGAGCAATTTGCCTGGCGCCAGTTGAATTATAGTCGTCTCCTTTGTTACAACATAAGGGCTTGCCACATGAGCGCTACCTTTATACAGCATAAACCTGAAACAATGGCAATAAATTTCGCATTTTTCGGATAACATTTCGAACGATACGGGAATGTAAAGAAAATAACATATAATCCAGATTCGCCGCCTACGCGTACACGTAGAAGCGCACGATGATCACTGCACAGAGATGACTTTTCTTTGTTCAACTTTTACCTGGTAGTTACCAAGCAATATTAAAATTCAGCCCATACAATTCTCGTAAAAAACGTAGAAGATCAATATAGAACGCTAATTAAACCAATAAAATAAAAAAAGCAGATACTTTAAAATCCCTTCCCCCTGCCTAAATAAAAAAAAATTAATGAATGGATTTTGATCAAGCCCAAAAAATTTTTTTTTCTAGGAACATACTCCCCCGATCTCGAACTAAGTTTCTTTTATGAGAAGAGCACAACGGTACCCCAGTTTACAAAGTACACAAATGAAATAATGAATCTGAAAAACAAACAACACTGAGCAAAAAGCATTCACTCCACAATATAAATATAGAAATTAACATAATCAGCTTACTGCGCTTCAGATTGTGTTATCTTCGCTGGATAAGGTATAAGATATTGCGCTAAATGGTATTCCACTGTAACGCCGATCTTCGCTCCAGGTGTGACCGCACTCAATAGTTCTACCTGTAAAAAATATAAACCTAATCACTTCTAAATGACATTCGCCATTCTCTACTATAATTTGAGGAATGCGAACAGGTGTGATACGACATAGGAAAACTACATCAGACGTCAACCTGTCTCAGTGCTCGGCGATTTTTGCCATTGGCACAACACAATTCACCTTTAAAAAACTGTCGAAGTTTCAAGGACGCATCACAACGACATCGCTACCATAGCTTCGAATCACGCAAACCATTACTTAAGATTTAAGAGAACATTCCTAAAAGATTTTGACATAATAAACGTCAAGTATGCCATACCCAGCGGACAGCCACGCATTTACATACATATACANTATACCATGGACTGATCCGTCGAAGTCAACGAATCTTATCACCGGTGAACGTGCATGTGTGAGACGAGTCCAATTCGAAATAAGCATGTCCTGTTGCACCTATCGCAGATAAACCGTGCTCCCTGATCCGGCTCACTTGTGCCCAATAGTCGTCGCGATCTCTTCTCTTCCAGTGCTTGAACTCGATATCCTTCAAATCGCGCAGTCCCCTCGCGGCATGCTCTCCTCCACAGCTCTCTGTTATGTACAATGTCGTCCTTCAGCTCCATTTGACATGCTTTCAACGTTGCCTTTACTCTATCCTTGTATCGAAGCAGCGGACGTCCTCGTTCCCGTTCCCCAGATGCGAGTTGTCCGTAGAGTAGTTGCTTGAGAATGCGGTTGTCCGGCATTCTAATAACATGCCCAACCCAACGTAGTTGGGATGAGATGATGTATGCTTCGATACCAGTTATCTTGCACTTTTTCAGCACTTCAGTTCTCCTGATTTTGTCTTGCCAGCTGATGTTTGCAATTTTGCGTAAACATCGCATATGAAACTGATCCAGCCTCTTGATGTCTTTTCGATATAGCGTCCAGGTTTCGGAACCGTAGAGAAGTGTTGTTAGCACGACTGCATGGTATACAGCAACTTTAGTGCTGAGTTTGACTTCATGTCTGCTCCAGAGACGTTTGTATAGTTTGCCAAATGCAGCACTCGCTTTCGCCAATCTTCTGGAGACTTCTGTATCATTGTATGCTGAGCTTGTAAGGGTGCTGCCGAGGTATGTAAAGTTATCAGCAACACTAAGACTGGATCCATCAACCGTTACGGCGTGTGATGACGGTCTGGACATTCTCGATACATAGCTTCGGTTTTCTTCAGGCTGACCTTCAAGCCGAAACGGTTGGCTGCCGTGGCAAATCGATTCATGATATCTTGTAGATCCGCGCAGGAATGTGCCATTAGGGCGCCGTCGTCAGCATACAGGAGTTCCTGGACGACTGTGACGTGCACTTTTGTTCTGGCTTCTAACCGCCTGAGGTTGAAGATGTTGCCATCCATTCGAAATTGAATTGGTATGCCAGTGTTGCAGTCTTTAAATGCGACAACGGCATCATGGCAAAGAAGATCCCAAACAGAAGCGGAGCAAGTACACATCCCTGTTTCGTGCCGTTGGTAACTTCGAATGCATCCGACACGCAGCCTGCTTCGATAACGCGAGCGTGCATCCCTTCATGGAAAGATCGGATCACATTTACGAACTTACCTGGGCATCCAATTTTGCGCAGAAGTGACCACAAGCCTTTTCTGTTGAGAGAATCGAAAGCTTTCGTGAGGTCAACAAAAGCAGTGAAAAGGTCTTTGTTTTGTTCATGACACTTTTCCTGCAATTGGCGGGCGCTAAATATCATGTCTACGGTGCTACGACCAGCGCGAAAGGCACACTGACTTTCTGGGAGGATATTGTTATTGGAGACATGTAAGGCAAGTCGGTTGAGAATTACTCTTACCAGAATCTTGCCTGGGATGGACAGGAGAGAGATGCCTCTGTGATCGTCACAGGTTGCCCGATCGCCCTTGCGCTTGAAGATATGAACTATTTGCGCATCTTTGAATTCTTGCGGGACTTCCTCACGCTCCCATATGTGCTGGTATAAAGTTGTGAGGCACTGAATGAGTTTGCGCCCTCCGTACTTGAATATTTCCCCGGGTAGACCATCAGCACCAGGCGTCTTACCCGCTTTCAGCGGTTGGATCGCGTCAAGTACCTCGCGTTCTGACGGAGGATACGCCAGATCGTTGGACACATTCCACTGAGGGACTTCGGAGAGCACTGTTGAATCGAACTCTGATGCTTGATTCAGCACCGCTCGGAAATGTTCTGCCCAGCGTTCCAGAATCTTCTCACGATCAGTTATGAGATGAGAGCCGTCCTNATATTATATATATATATATATATATATATATATATATGTATATATATATATATATATATATATATATATATATATATATATATATATATATATATATATATATATATATATATATATATATATATATTGTCGCCAAAATATGCTTGCAAAGTTGAAATTAGACATGCAAAAATTAAACGAGAGGGTTAACTGTGTAAAATATGCATTCACATATGCTTCATTACCTCAAAATTACTTTAACTAAGAGTTCTTGTTTTTTTGGCGGGGGGGGGGGGCATTTCCTTGCCCGAAGAAGTTGAATGCCTATGAAAAAAAAGTTTTGCTTGCAACTGTTTCTTATTTTTCAACTACCTCTTGCCGCATTAACTGCCCTGCTTTAATACAACTACTTCACTGTAGCCTATGCCTGTTTAAGCGATAGCTATATTCTTCATGATTGCGGAAATTGACTCGAAATAGTTACAGACTACAGTAAACAGTAAGAAAATCCACGAAAGCAGAAACATTGTTCGTACCTTATATGCAGTGAATCCTTGCTTTATGCCTGCAATATTTGCCTTTAAAATATGCAAATTTCCATCTTTCTTCTCTTCTGCGGCCATAATGTATGAGAGTTTCGACTGTTCGGCATCGCTCACCAAATGTACGAATGTGTTGATATCGGTTTTACCACCGTTAGTGACTTGATATTTTACCGTCACTTTCACCACCTTTAATGAATCACTTTAAACGTCATAACAACTATACGACGATATTGAATGAAATACTACACAATGCGCAAAACGACTATCAACTGCTCAAGTTTGCTATTATCGTCTAAAATGTGGCCATGTTGCAACGGATATGCGCATTGCAAGGCACTTCAGCGCAAAATGTACTAATAAAGGCGGGGGAAATAAGTGCTTGAAATGAATATTATTCTAAATATTTTTGGTTCGACATACCTCTATTTACGTAAGGAGTGATATACGTTATGTGCGAGGAGTTTAAACACACTCCAATTCCCCTATAGGCTACAGAAATGAAGAAATATATATATGAAAGTCAACGTTAATCCATTAAACCATAATCAAAGCATTCTGCGGTATTCCATGACCATAACTAACGAAAACGGAGATCTTGAGATAACGTACACTTCGTTTATGAATAGGATTATAAGTCTTTCACTTCAAATGAATACTATGAATGTGTCTTCAGTCAGGATGCCATCGTATAAGTAAACTCCGCTGGATTAGCAAAAAACCATTTTACAGCGAACATAATCGTCTAGGATTTCATGAATAAATAAATAACATGTTATCTGTAATGGATCAACGGTCTAACTTACTTTTCAAATGTATGCAATCAATACTTCAACACTAAAATACAGTAAAACCGATCAGCAATACAGTCGTTGAACATTTTTAAAAAAAGTTTTTATAAGTTCTCAGGAACTGCCGTTTTCAACTAGACATAATACGAGAAAAAAATAACGAAATCACCTGTGAGGAGATGTCAACACTCCTTTCCGCCTCAATGGAGATGCCTTCGAATTGCGCGATGCACAATGTGGCATAACAACACAACAACAGCAATCCTACCCGCAGCATTTTGTTCCAAAATGACCACAGCATACAACTTTAACCCTTCTAAAACTGCATATAATTAGCGATATATCTTTCATGGGCAAATGACTATAACGTAACGTCTGAATAGCGCACACGACATAATACACTTACTATAGAAGATGACAAAACTACACAAAACAAAACCTACGGGAAAATAGGCATGATTCGAAATTAAATTCGAAAATGAAGTAAACGATAAGGAAGAGCCGGGGGTAGGAGGTGAGGGGAGGAGATGGGGGAAAGGTCGGAGCAGTGAAGATGTAGTCGCTGCTCGGATGCGGACTCATGAACGGCAAGTATTTGGCATTGTCGTAATGGTCTTAGAAAATCAGAAACTTTTTAACGCAAAAATTTTCCCTGAATAAAAAAAAATTTTTTTTTCTTTAATTTTCGAAGAACATCTTCATAAAAGATTATTTTCCGAATGAGCTAATTATTCCATTAAAAAAAATATTTTATACGTAATCTTTGAGTAAATCAACGCAACATTCTGAAAATAGTACTAATATCATGCAAAACATTATCTAAAAGAGAGTAGAAATTTCGCAATAAGCACATCTTTCACGATATGCGATATGATTCGAATGCGAAAATTTACGACGATAGCAAACGATTTTCATTTTCTAGTAGTGATAAGAGAGAGCAATAAGATGTGGGAAGACTATTTAGTACATAAGCTATAAGTATTGAATGGAAGTGGATTGATTGAAAGTATTTCCTACAACGGGGATAACCTCAAAGAACACGCTTGACAGATATCATCACTTGATCACTTGATAGGCCGGATTATCGAACGTTGTGCACGCTGTCCGCCACAATGCATTTCCATTTTGGTCTCATCCTCGCCATTCTCGGCCAGGTTTTACCCCAATCGTTGTAGGGTACTGAGGCCCATTTCCGTGCATTGTTTTAGCCATTAGATGACGCCACCTCGCTGGCTAGGCGAGCAGGCCATTACCTCTCTTCGAATTTAGCCGGTCCTCAACCTCTAGCAGGCATGGTCTGGTGATTCGGGGTATGAATCGACCACGCTGTAGGATTGGCAGTTCAATACCTTTGTAGCATGGTTAGACCTGCTGGGGCTTACGCTCCGCTACCATAGCTATCGAACGACCGTTGCCACCACTGCGCCACGATGAGGCACCGAAGGAGGATTTTGCAGCGGTATCATATAGCTCCAAAACAGATAGCGTTTGATCGATTTGGAAACGAAATGCAACAAAATCAAAAATTTTTGAAGAAATGAATAAAACAAATTGACTAGGTAGACCTACGATTAGAGTATAACGTTGGTATAAGACTAGTAAAGTGGGCAATATATCATCTCTCGCCATAGGTATTTCTATTCTATTGATAAGCTTATTTTCTGCATGTTTTCTTGGGGGAAATTTCAAAGAAAAAAAAGTTTTATATTTCCTAGAGTTGCTAGGAAAAGATTGGAAAATCGTTACATAAAACCAATAGATAAACTATAGTCGCTTTTCTCGCTCTTCTCTGTCTTACTCTCAAAATTTCGAGCTCAAAAAAGTTTTAGCACTTATGAGGCTTTAGATTTTTAATCATTTTCATTTTATGCAAATTTATTTACATTTTATTTCTTAAATAGCTAAACATTAAATAGAAAAGTTCCTATCCCTTGTATATATGAGCTAAATTTCGACTCAACTAAAACAAAGTTGTGCCAATACACTTTTTTATTGTACCATAAAATGAATATAAGTAAAAGAATGTAAAAGGTATAAATAATGGGAAATAGAAGCTGAAAAAGTAACTTCATCAACGATAACATTTACAAATACATTCCGAAATACGGATAATACGATAACAAATTCCGTAGAGCGCATTTCCGGTAATGTAACATTTCCCGGTGAGGGAATTTCAATCGTGGTTTAATATTTATAAAGATAACGATTAAAGTGTTGTGCATGTTCGAGTAAATCTAAGAGGACAGTTTTCAAGTGGTAACGAATTAAATCCGATAGTGAAAAGTTTGGTGAATTTTAAGCTCATGATATTCGAGTTTTTTTGTAGGTAAAAGATTTTATTCCAAGAGAGGCAAACTGCTTTTTACAGATCTAGGTAAACCTCTTAAAAGCGATGAAAATGAAATGTCCTTGTATCATTGCAACAACAACAACTGGAAAATCTACCTGCCCTTCCTTTCCTTTCCAATTTTAGGAAAATTACCTGCCTCTCCTTTCCCACTTCGGAAAATTTACCTGCCTTTCCTTTTCCAACTTTGCAAAACGTACCTATCCTTCCTTTCCACTTTGAAAAACCTAGCTACCTTTCCTTTCCCACTTGGGGAACTTATCAGCCTTTCCTTCTCAACTTCGTCGCAAATACCAAAAATTCATTGAATAAAACAATTCTATAGTGCAACGTGGACGTTACGATTCGTTTGCACAACGGCTGTCACTAAGTCTCAACGCGACAATCAATTCGGAAACGTGTTCCACTTTGAATTAATTTGACGGTATATCACCGAATCGAAGTGTCACCTTTATACACCTGTTGAAGATAAAAAAGACCATGCATCTTCAACGAAAAATACTCTTCCCCCCCTCTCCCCCACCCCTTCCCGCAATTTATAAGAATCGAACTCACAACTCAACGATGACGCAACATGAATTAGAGGTTTTTAATAGAAAGAAAAATTATTTATTAATTGATTCTCGTATTCGATCTCATGCGAACAATGACGTCAAAGTATTCGACATTTTCGTTTTAGGATTTTCGGTCGAACGTTGCAGCACAATAACGCACCGCTGGACATAAGGTTTCGATGAGGTTGAAGGGTTGATCAAGGAAAACAATATAATTTACATACCATAGCGTCACCTTTTCATCTCTTACATACATGGTATTTGACATTGATCCATCGACAAGTTCCTAAATTGCATGCATTTCATGTTTGTTCACATTTTCGCTTCATCAGTTGCCATGGAAAAAACCACTTTTATGGGTGATTTTATATCGGCTATGCAGCCTATTCAGATATGAGATTAATATTTCCCATATTCGTTATTTGATGGTAACTTATGGAAGTGCTAGGTTAGGGGAAGGGAAGAGAAGGATGGAAAGATTGATTAATGCAAAATGCAAATTTTGACGCATCTTTTGGCATATTTCTGCACTTTTCGCCACAATATTTACGAGTGGTTAAATTAATTTAATACAAATATTTATTGCAGCTCGACGATCTTTCCTCCTAGAGAATATTCGAAAATTTCTAGCGAGAAAAACTTTAAATATATTAGGCTCATCGTTGAATTTTTTATAATTACGCAAAAAGTTTGAAAAAATTGCTCGTCTCTCAATTTCTTCGTTGAATCTTTACGTCAATTGAACAAATATGACAATTATTTTTATGTTAATATTTTCATTTGCAATCAAACCTATTAAATTGAACTCATAAATCATGAAAGCGCTTATCGATGAAATTCATTACTACTTATTATAATCCATAGAATATGATGAGCGCTAAATTTCGCTTCACTACGGTTGGTTGCGTTCAACTTAAAACATTAGTGATTAAAGATGACACAGATGCATTCAGTTTTATTTTCTTTGAAGAGGGAGGCGGGGTGTGGGGGGAGGGGGGGGGGGGGGGAGGGAAGGAAGAGGGAGGGAGAGAAGGGGAAAACTCGAAAAAATCTTTAGGTCATTTTTCTCAAGCAATTGTCATTCTTCTTGTTCTTTTCCATTCCTCATTTCATCACATCAAAACCTGTTTCTATAGTAAGAAAATTGTGCATTTCAATCTCACAATGTCCCTCTCATAACTCAAGTATTCACGTCGATCGTTAAATTGATGCTCTTAACTTCGGCTTTCTATTTTCCATTTGCAACGTTTATATCGACTTTCATGAATGCATATTTTTTTTAATATCAGCTTCATCTCAAATTTTTCATTTATCTATTATTTTACACTTTTTTCCGATCTTTTTATTATAAATTTTTCTAAAGTTCTTTTTAATTAATCACTTAGACTTCCATATTAATTCGTTCTCGAAATCTTCATAAATCTTTCATCAATCATATCATCACTAAAGCCCAAAATAAGTGTTCGTCTATCTCATTGTTTCATCGCTATTTATATAGTTTATCTCTCACACATTTCAAATTTTCTTCATTCAAATCGTTCTGTGAAAAATACGCAATCATTTAGCCGACTAACTCATCGAATTGCTATTAAAAATACCTTTCATCAACATAAGCTTCTTCTCATCAAGTATAATGCAGAATGATTTCAGCGATTTATTATTATTCTAACAGAAAGTTGCTATTCTTGCAGTTATTCGATTGGAATGATAATCTGCTAATTGCAATTGAAATGTCCTCTAGTGGATTTATTTTATTACGCGGTTTTTTTTTATATAGGTGAAATTCGAGAGCGAAATTTATTCAATATTTTGCATAATCCATTGCGGCAATAGTGGAATTTTTTTTTTCTTCCAAACAAATAACTATGGTTCTTAACGATGGAATTGAAATGTAAATCGAGTTGGCGATAATGTAGCGATGTACCGTTAGAGGTGAGGAGAGATATAGATCAGAAGTATGAGGTAGTGAGAAGATGCAAGCATGCCCCCCCCCCGCCGTCCACCCTTATTCGGTACCCTTAAAGGAGCTAAGTGAAATTTCAAATTCATATATGAATATTAAAAGAAAAAGATTGATTGAATGAAACGATTTCATCTTAGATTCTTTCCTGACTATGCTGTTGATATAAACTTTATAATGCGCTCATAAACTTGAAGCGCTATTTTTTTTTACTAAAGATTAGTAATATTTCTATCAAAAATTCACTCGAAATTGTTGCAACAAAATAGCAAAAGAGCTAATGAAATGTTACATCGGCGAAAGATTTTTACTCCAAAAAAAAAAGTTAAAGTTAATAGAAAAAGATAGAAAATAATCTCTACCTTTCACGAGAATTCTATAGATTGCATAAAGAATAATTGCTATATTTATTTATCAATATAGCGAATCAACGCATGAAACGTGACAATATAATTACGTTATATTAGAAAGACGCGTAAGTTGAGATCACGTTTGCGAACACAAATGTCGATGAGAAGTTTTTTGCGTTATCATCGAAACAAAGGATTCCGGGATACAAATGACCCTTTACCGTCAAATTCGAATGTCTCAATCAGGAAAAATCGACGAGAACTCGAGAAAGGCAAAACTTTCTACGTTGTCACCAATCACCTATCATTATCAAAAGCACTCCATTCAATTCATCGATGCTTTTAATGATTCTCTTGTCTTTATCATTCGGCATCCTTCCTAATCCTTTTCTTTTTTCTTTTTTTTCTTTTTTTTTGCATTGGTCAAATAAATTTTTTTTCGTTATTCATAATCTTTGATTAAAAAATGATAGCATAGGGTGTTTTCTTATAACGATTTAGCTTCGTGTTCGCGTTTATTAGCTACAATATGCATTCGAGCATGCGCCAAGGGAATTGTGCTTTTATTTTTACGTTGTTTTATGAATTTCCATGCATAAGTCGAATTATAGTGGTGTCGTAACAATGCATATATATTTATAGGTCTACGTGTGGCACTTAATTTCCAATTATGAACATCGAAATCATGAAAATATAGAATTTGATGTGTTTGATAGATTTTGCGAAAATTCGAATTACTTCATCAGGTTTGAAAAGAAATGTGCTCATTCAAAGATCACTAAAAATTCGCTCTTATTTTAACTGCGTTTAGATTGGTCTAGTTATCGACGAGCAAATTTTTCTACGATATGTTTTTGCTCGGAATTTGAAAAGATGATCATTCATATTTCATTATTTGCTAGGGAATTAGGATAGTGCTTTATTTGAATGACTCAACTGCATGGTTGAATATCTCGTCTATCCTTCTTTCACATTTTCTTCATCTATTGATGTTGTAAGTCGTTTAGCGTAACGTGTGAGTCTCTTCGCTGTTGAGTGCTTATTTGTGCTCCATTTCGGTGGAAAATTTGCTTTTGAATAATTTAAGTTGGTATTTCAGGACTTTACATTCTTAAAAATTCGCGGTGAATACTCTCAAATCAATTAAACAATGTTCACTTCATTCAAGATATCAAAGAGTATCCAAATTGCAATAAATGGAAATCCGTGTCAGAGGAGTTTGTTAGGTGGTGCGTTTCGCAATCGTGCCCATCGGTCGAAATAAGAAAACGTTTCACAGTGCATTTATGTTCCAAATGTATCGACTCTTCGTAGAAATCTTCAATGAATATTTTCCTCACTTGCCGTTGTTGACGCATATCTGCAGTTTTAAGTATCTTTGTAGTAAGTTGAACACTCTAACGCTTGATCGACACCGTTATGAAGCCTTCAGCTCCTTATTTCCTCTATTCAGGTGTTTATTCGGATGAAAGTTGGCTTCGCGGCGATCGTTTCGGGCCTTCTGCTCATCGGTTTGTTCTCTTTTTATGGGTATTTCTCGTTTTCTATTGAAAATGGTTTCCCACTTTGAGATTTCAAATAATATATCGTTGGTCGATTTATATATCACCTCATCTTGCTCTAAATTGAAAATATTGTAATAGCATAAACAGCCAACTCCTAATAAATTTATTGTACCAAATTTAATTTAATCGACAAAGCATTCGTTATGAATAGATGTTTCTTCATATAGTTTCCACTTCCGCTTAGTGAAGTTATAAGGTAGCGTGAACGTCAGGGCTCAGGCTCGTCTCCTGCCCATCGGATATTGACGAGTCGATTCATCGTTGTCCCACTCAAGAATAGAGTTGTGACTTGCTCCACCGCCTTCGTCCCTATGAGGCCCTAGTTGGAGTGACTCGGTAGGATGAAGCCAGGTAGTCCGGTCGGAGCCGTCTTTAAATCGACCGCGCAGTAAGCAATACCAAACGATG
The DNA here is from genome assembly GCA_006503575.1 of Baylisascaris schroederi. Lineage (NCBI taxonomy): Eukaryota > Metazoa > Nematoda > Chromadorea > Rhabditida > Ascarididae > Baylisascaris > Baylisascaris schroederi. The sequence continues at coordinate 1,538,686 of QEWY01004197.1, read as the reverse complement.
AATCTAAATTTCAACGTCGTTATTAAAAAGTTCTTCTGCAATCTTATTTCCTCAATATTCATAATAAATTCCCCACCTGATTAATTTATGTAGATTCGAGAATTTTTTGATTTGCGATGCAAATACCTTCCCACCACCCCCCATCCACTCCCATCCATCCTACCGAAAAAACATTTTCCCACTAAATTCTTATCATTTTCGAACTGTGCAAATCGTCGCAATTTCAATATCTAATCAAAGAAAACGATTATCTTTATTATCTCACCATTTAGAACTAAGGCTAGTGGTATTTCTTTTTCAAAGTATCTAGCAGCAAAAAAATAATAGTGAGTTATTTGGAGAGATCCTTTGGAGAGCATTATACTTATTTTTCTTTCATTCGCTGCATCGCTTCCACCAAACCTGCCCAACCATTAAATCAAAGACCATTCGGTCGGTTGCGGGGAAGGTATAATATTGCCCAGTTGATGGGGAATTGTTAGCAATATAGGCGGTGTTGATTAGATGAGGGCAATGCTTTAAGTACGTGGACAGAGGAGGTGGTGTACACGAGCGAGATAGTTGCAGTGCTTAGAGCATGATTATCGCCGTTTTGCGTTAAATGGTTGAGCTTAAATGGGGGCTTAAATATTTGACATTAGAAACAATCTTAAATTATTATGCAATGCTTCTATATAAACATTCATTGAGATATTCTTCGTGCATATGAATTTTTTATCACTTCATCACAAAGTCCCAACTGTAGAATTTTTTTTTCTTTCGAGAACAGCAGTATTCCGATTGGATTCACTATAAAAACAATCACTTCGAAGGTTACAATCATGATCACGTTGAACGAACGAACGAATGGCTTTATTAAGAAATAAAGAAACATATAGTATGTGAAGAAAGGCATTGACGATATTGACAGAAGGCTCTAAACAAATGAAAACACCGATGACAAAAGAAGGTTGAAAAGAGAGGGAAGATCAAAAATGCACATATTCAAGTAGCATCAATAAAGTAACACTGGCGAGAAGGCCAAAGCAAGACGAAGCATTCATTAGTCATATATGAGCTGGCCATCTACGCCCTTCAAGGATGATAAGTCAAACTGGGATAACTTTGATCTAAAAACATTAACATTTTTAGCTTCAACAATGTCAGATGGTAGTTGATTCCATACTCGAATGATTTGAAAGGAAAACGAACTTAGTAGACCCGTTTTGGTTGAAAACTTGCGTTGTAACTGAAAACGATGAAATCTGGAACGTGCGTTGAAGCGGGTGTACACAAACACATTTTCGAACGGGATATCGCAGCAGCCCTTCATGTTTTACTATATTTGTCCAGAAATAAGTCATTTATTTTTTACTACGCATCCATGCAAAAAAAAGAAAATCAGTTAAATTTTTTAAGATTTTAAGTTTTCAGTTGAATATTTCTCCCTAACAACTTTGCAAAAATGAATTCAACTTTCTCATTAATATAAAAATAAAGTTTTCCATATCAGCCGCTTGAACCATATCATCATTAAGGATGAATATTGAGTCTATTTGGGAGTGACATTTGGGAGTCTAAATATTGAGTTATACAGAATTTCCCCTTCAACAATTTCATCCATTTCTCAAATGAGAAAATTGTTATTCGATAGAAAACGAAAAGCAACACTTTATTCACTTATAATGGCATGACGAATCAATTCACAATTTATGGGAATTATAAGAAATCACATTTAATTCAATCGTTGCATTAATGTGAAGAGACATTTCATTGAAAATTGTTGAATGATTCGTTGTTCCTCAATGCGCTATGAAATTTCTTCTCATCTTTAAGTGTATCGTTCTCTTCTTGAATGCGGGTGAGATTTTGCGCGATTTGCTGAAGAAGAACAACTTATTGTGTTGCGAATGCCTCTCTTATGTTTGTCTATCGCTTGATTTGAATTCGAAAAAAAAAATCTTTACAATCATTTCCAACGGAAATAAGGGAGCATAAATTTGATCCTCTTAAAACTTCTAAATGATTTTTTTTTTGGTGATTTCGTCTTCAAAGCACTTTTCGTTTTTCAATTTATTTCTCTGAGAAAAACTTTGCAGCGTTTCAAGCTTTTTTTATGGCATTTTTAAGGCGAGTGAAAATTAATTAAAATATTATTCGTTGCCAACGTAATCGTTACCTGTTTAGGATGGAAATCCGAGGTTTTATTGAGTGGAGATTAATTTCATGGTCATATAGAAGACAATACATTTGTTTCCGTGTTTCTTTTCCTTCTTTTTTTTAAATAATAAAAAAGAAATAACCATTGTTTCTCTGTCGATGACTTAATCTCACGGAAGATGAGCGCAACTTAATCTTAATCTTCTTGATCTTCAAGAACTTAATCTTCTTAAAACAACTTAATCTTCAAGAATCCGTATAATTTTTTTTTATATTGTTAAATAAATCAACGAAATAAAGCAACATAGATGACGAGTGGCGTTCTGAAAGTTTTCATAGTGAACGCCCCAAGTTCGTTTCTTTTTCCTTCAAATATTAGCATATTAATTCAGCATGCAGCAACAGCAATATATCCTATAAGCTTACGGCATAGTGCATTCCTTAAATCTCAAACAACATCTTTTGATGATTCTCTAAACTATGACTCGCAAAAGTAGCAAATGATGAAGTAAATCGGGAGTCTTTTTTATATTTAAACCAATTGATGAATTAGGTCATTTAAATAAGCCAATAAGAAGATGAAAGAATGCATGAAATGTGTACTAAGATGAATCACTGATTTGATCGTCTCCTTGCAATAACGATAAAGTCATATTTGTTCTCTAAGTAAAAACCAACCGACTATACCACCACAATAAGAACCAACCACAAGTGTATGCATACCATGTGAACATGAAACAATATGCAGTATATTGTTTTCACCTCGAATTTGAGCCGCCTATACTGAGCATATGTTTTGTCTGTGTGGCTCGCTAAATCCCTTTATAGTTCCCTGAACGAATGAAGAGTTTCTCAAAAATGAGAGAAGTAAATTAACTAACTTCAGTAATCGCAATCTTTTGTTACAAAGTGTTGACACTTAAGTATCCTCTTTTTGGCTTATTTTTACTCAGAGCTTTCAACTTAGTTCACCGATTATCACATTTAAAGCAGAAGAGATTATGAATTTTATATAAGAAAATAATTTCTTTGTCAGTTAATATTTTCTTTTTCCTTTTTTTGTTTCAGAGATAGTGGTAATAGTTGGTGAACCTGCTCCCGAAGATGTTTTACATCAAGTGCAGTTTCGGCGCCGCGCCTATGGAACGACGAACCCAAAACGAATAGGGAATTTCTTGTCAACTTCTAAAGACCAACATCAATCGCCAACATCTTCAGGTCCACTCACAATAATAAAATCAATGCAGATCTTGTCGCATTCGGCAAATTCGAATGCGAACTCGGTTCGCAAATCCAACAACGATGATAAAGCAATCACAATATCAGTACCAGGCATTCCAGCGGTTAGATTTCACTTCCCAATATTACACTTTTTCTAATATCTTTATAGATTTGCTTCAGAAATTAAGACATTGTCTTCCCATATATCTCAGTATCTACTTCTTTTCACCTATCCGCTAGCTTTAACGTGAGAACCATTAAAATCAGAGCTATGAATCTCAATGCAAATGATGATACCACGGAGTAATCTTCTGCTGCATTTTTCACGTTGAGATATGGACTAACAAAGCATCTATAGATATTTGTAGATTGGAAAAAAAACAACCACTTGATATCTCTCCGTTTTTGATTTTATTGCAATCGTGTTAATAAAGGCTACGTTTCTTTAATTAGGATTTTTGCAAGCAGTCGATTCAATTAGTACATAAATGCTTTATTCCGCATATCTTTTTTTGTTATAAACCTTTGATATTCGCTACTCATTTGGACATGCAAAAGAGCATATAGTGCGAGTCCGTGCACTTGTTTCTTGAACGTGTAATTTTTCGGATCGCTGGAAATTTTTTTTGAGCTACAGGAAAGCGAAAGAAGGAGCTGTGAAAGGCCTTATAAACCCTACAAGTTAAGGCACCTGTCACCCCCTAGCGCCAAGCATTGCGCTAATCGTTTAATGCGTTTCCAGTTGAGCAACCTCATCCGATTAGCATCTAGCACATATCGTCCTTTAATATCGTTGCATTCTTTCTATTCCTTTTGTTATGTCAACAAATCTACCTTCATCTCCTGTTTTCTCTTACAAATATACCATTACTACAATGCTATAGAGGTGTACCTCCTTGAGTCCATTAAATGAACATTCTCAATGCTATATATATATATATATATATATATATATGTCATTGTTTTCATCGTATATAATATCATCGTTTTGCCTTAATTCTCATGAATCACACATATTCTGTCAAGTGCTCATTCACATCTGCCCAGTTTCAATGCGATCGATGATCTTGATCTCTCTATTGATCACCTATCTTGATCATCAAAAGATATACTTGTATCATAATTGAACATTTCAATATCTTTGTGGTACTTGAATGCTCTTTAAGAAGAGCAAGCACAATTACCGATTGAAATCGTTGTCGAATGGAGTCATCTTATTTGCAGAAAGTGTTTCATGATATATCCCGATCAGCACTTCGTCGGTTAACAGATACCCAACTTAGTCTTCTATTAAAGAAACATTCGAAGAGCGACAATTCTCAGGTAAATTTCAACAAATTTAACGTATATTGAAAATTACTAACACTTTTCTAGTTTCTTCCTCTTTTTTCCACCCAGATATCGACCTGCTGACCTTAAATCAACTGAAAAACCACTTTCCTTACATATGTGGAGCTTCATCTAGGCTCAATCTTTTCAGACCTGCAGTGATTAAATCAATTACTAAGTTCATTTTTGCATCTGCTAACGAAGTCTTTCGCAGACGAAGGCTTTTCATCACAGCTATCTTCCAACTTTTCTGTAAATATTTGCTTATCGGTTTCTTGGCGTATATGCCATTCGTTGCTTATTTCCAATTCGGCATCTAAGGTAACCCGAAAGTGCTTCAGATAATTATGAGTCGAAGTCAAATGATCGAGAAGTTGCTAACGATGGCAGCATCAGCGAGTGCAAATATTATAAAGAAAGCGGAAAAGCAGAGGTCCCGTGTGATACCAACATCGTCACTTGAACCAAGCGTTCTTCATCTACAGCGAACAACGGTTCCTGCCTCGACCGCTTCGCCAATCCACTTTCATCGTACCAAAACGTTAGCCTTTCTTTCCTATCAGTGCTAACAGTATATTGAATCGGAAATGAATAACGAGTGCAGTGGCCGTTTATAGCTGAGAAGTTTATCGAGAAATCTCTTTAATCCAGTTTTCGCTTTCCAGATTCAACCTTTGAGCTGCTTGTGGATGTTGAAAGTACAATGTTAGGGAACAAAAAATACCGAATGTGAACCACAATCACTTAAGCACGGTCATATTTTAAAGCATGAGTCACCTTAAAATCCTGCTTTCCCACCTAAACACAAAATCTCGCGAAGGACATGTGTGAGCAGTACTCATGCAGTGTCATTATCGTTTTGAGTCGATCAGTGGGGTTTAACATTTCAACTGAAACGATTATTCTGATTGTCGTGAACAAACGAGGTTGACGGTCGTATGTAGACGATAGAAAACTGAATGGAAAGATCGACGGCTTATTAGAAAAGAGGTTAACAAAGTTAAGGTCACGATGCACATGGAGTAAAATAACAAGCTGCACAGGCGTGTCACAAAACTGGCGATATCAAAACAATAAACGAAACAAGGACAATCAAAAGCAGCAATTTTGATAGTGGGCAGGTTGGGCGACTTGTGCGATATTGTACACGCTAAGAGTGGGATACAACATCAGAATGTGGCACCTTTTACCAACTGTGGCAGGGCTCGATACAATGAAGCGTAACACAAACCACACGGAACACGAGGTGTGGGGCGACTGCTTTCGTGCCGACACCAGGTTATCAGGTTATCAATGTACCTTGGCCTAACTCGTGCGGTTGACTGTTGTTCACCGCAATTTGTTTTCCCGCGCTGTCGATGATTTTCCCTTTCTGCTTGCCGACTTCTCTGCCGGGCTCGCAGCTACTCGAGAACTTCACACTGGATCAATTACAATTGCTCATATAAAGAAACTGGCCTGATTTGATGAGGGCTCGTCCACTTGCGCCCTTCCGTTCTTTTCAGCCAAATCTTTACCAACCTCCTAGTTGGCTCTTCCCAAGTTTGCTTACAGGGTTCGGGGGATACCTCTGTGCTCTGCGATCGCCCGACACCTCAAACTTGGGTAACTAAACCTTTGACTTACTTTAAAAACAACGCAAAAACGCGACATAATCTAAAGACAATTACACAATCATCATAAAACTTGACCTGAGCCCAATGAGGTGATTTTTGGTGATGAGCTCATAAAGGAGGTACGAACAAATGGCAAGAAGAATGCAAAACGTCAAAGCTAATGAGGAGATCGCAGAACTTCGACGCAAGCAACAAGGAACAATGAGAAGCGAGTTGAAATACAGGAAAAAAAACAACAAACGAAAAAGTGATGACGAGTAACGCAAACCCTCTACGCTTACACACGACCGCAACGCCGCTTGAGTAAGACAATATAGTCGCTACAGCCGAAGGTTAACTTAGATCGTTCTGTGAGTCACCGCGTTGAGACACAGTTTGATTTATTGTCTGCAGCAGCTAAGTAACTCACTCGCGTATCTTCGCAACACTGATCTCGAATTCAGATTAGCCATGTGATGCTCTAATTTGAATAAATTTTCTTCTAAGGGTTCCAAGAGTCACGATACGAACGAACAAAAAATTATTCACCGATGAAGAGATGAATTCAAAAGCGATTGCAAATCCTCTATCAACTAACAACAAATTATCAACTAGCAAACTTGGCGTATGTGTTTTTGTATATATTTCATATGTTTCATTAAGCTCTGTTTGATAATCATTATATGATACATCCGCTCTATTTGAAATGTCGAAATAAATGCTCAAAGATGAGAAAAAATATTTCCCAAATTTTTATAAATAAGGTGAAAGCAAAAGAGAGGCATCTTCAAAAGATAGTGCTATAGATATATTAATATATCTCATTAAGTTCATTTCTTAGAACAATTTCATCTGTGTTGGGGGAGAAAAAAATATTGATATCACATTTTATTGATCCTATTAAATTCTTTCGTCAATTCTGATTTCTTCGTCAAAAAAAATTCATTGGAAAAACCACTTACACAACGGTATTCGCAATGATATTTTCCACTGAGATTCGCCTATAAAATCTTTTGTCGGTCTTTTTTGCACTTCGTAACTGCTCCGATTGCACCATTTCACGTCTATAAAATTCCCCTAATCGCGGATATAAGAGGTTGATTCCGAGAGATGCTAGTTCCCACGGTAATAATCAGAAACAATGAACATTGAAGTTGAACATTTTTATCCGTTGAATATTGCCAACTATCCAAGTGTTGAAAGAAATTGTGCTCACTTTTAAGCGAACATGACCGTATGTCCCATAGGGAGATTCAGAAATCAATAAGAACTGATAAAAGATAGTCTCAGCACTTCCTACAGGGTTTTTTTACAACAATATGTAAAGAACTGTAGATTAATTTTGAGATCTTCAAATATCTGTAGAAAGGAAGCCACAAAATTCATTGTGAGAAAGCACGTTAGCTTTCGCAATTATATTGAAGACAATGGCAGGAATGAGTGGTTAACATTGATTGATTAATTCTGATCGTTAAAGTTGATCAATTTGGATTGTTCAGCTAAAAACTGAAACGATTATTCTCGAACTTCAACTGAAACGGACTTCGAATTCAGATTGTTCAAGAAGAAGCTCTCATGCAAAAGAAANAGGGCCCTTTTTACGCTATGGAAGGGTAAGGGCAAAGGCAGAGACAGAGGCAAGGCAAAGGCGAAGCGAAGATAAAAGACCAAGAATAAAGGACAAAGGATCACATAGCCATGAGATGGATAATTAAAAACAGTTATCTGGAATGACAACAAGGGGAGGAGACGTAGAATCCTCTCACAACAATGTGGGGATTCTATGTTTCCATTCCCATCATATCTCCAGCGAAATCTTCTTAGCTATTTTGCTGGAATTTTGTTGCGTCCTTCGCGAATTCAGGCGACACTTGGGAAGAAAAGGCTTTTAGCAAGTTCCATTATATACTTCTCATTATGACGCTTAAAATTAATTCAGTCATATGTATGATATAATTTATTTCATCAATACATCTCTTTTTTTATGATCAAGAAATGCTACAACCAAAGGTTTCTCCTTTTTTTGTGGTATGGCTGTGGTTTTCATATCTTCGAACTTGTAGAATTCATTTATTTACATATTATCTCAAATGTGCATGCTCTAAATATTCCTGAATAATAAAATTTACGCTATTCTCATTATATCAATTGAACTGATTATGCTACATGAATTTTCAGCGTATAGATTTTCGGTATTTAGGTAAGAGCCACATACGACAAATTAAGAAACGAATATCTGAAGTTGTACAAAGAATTCAAATCAACAAATACAACACATCTCTCGTCGAAGAAGCTCATCTCTGGTGACCACTCCAATATCGACTCACCTCTGCTGCATATCAACAAAAGCCGCATTCTAGGCAATCTTAAAGCACTTACTCGGCTTACTGGAATGCTGTCACATATGATAAATGCGCAAAAGGTTAGCACTACCTTATATGGTTATCTAGTAGCTTTTTGTTGGAGTACAATCGCAACTTGTTAAGATAACATATTTGAACCAAATACAACAATTATTTGATGCTTTTTTCTATGGATTTTTGCGAATTATTAAAGGGACATATCATAGAGACATCTTTTCGTAAGTGTAGATGTCTATGTCTTTTCATCTCTCTGATGGTTTCAACTAAACACTCACACCGGAAATAAAAAATTTGGTGCGCATAGTATCTAAATAGCCCCTATGTCAATCTTCAAGTTGATTCATCAACTGTGAAAGCAAATACCGACCTTCATTGATCTTCGAATGTTCAAAAAAATTCTCACGTATTACACAATCGCAACAGCGATCTGATTGTCGTTTTGCAACTATTGGATGTAAAGAAAACCAATCGTTCGATGAAACCATGAATTAAAGCTTGAATTTTTGATGGACTGTACCATTTCTTTATTCAAAAATTACTATTCAGAAACTGAACTATGATAGTATTTAATATGTAAACGTCTAATTTTTCGCCATCTAATCGCCAACACTGATCTTTTTTTTTCTTCAGCTCGTAGAACGTAGTACCATGAGCGTGAAGATTATACTTGGTAAAGTTGAGATCGAAACGTAGGATTTGCATGACATTATCCCCATATGATGTAATGCTTAGAGGTGATGTTCGATAAAGGTGATTGCCCTATCGCATAGTTGCGTTATTACGATCGGCTTCCATATATGCATTATGTAGTGTTGCTTAACGCCTTATTTCCGTTCTTAAATACAAATATACATAAGAAATCTAAAATTTGGGAGCTGTAATGAGAAATGGGTAACATTAGTGTTTCTCTTCCGTTAATGCCCTTACTTGCGTCGACTAAACAGATCGTTTAAACTTGCTAACGATGAGTATGAAGCATAACAAACAACAATGCTTACAGCCTTTGAGAATTCATAATGAGACCTATTTCTAAGGTTTTGGCTGAGTCCAGTTACTCGTCCAACTTCATAGCCTCTAACGTTCGCATGCCCTATTCGAGCAAATTTTAAGTAATTTTATAATAGGTTTGTTCAATATGGTCAGGATCACTATCGTGTTTGAAGTATTGGCATTATTTCTAAATAAATAAATATTAATTTAGAAGAACGATGGCAATATTTCCAAGTTCCAAACATCCAAAATTACCAAAACATCTATGAAGAATCTCAACCAAGGCCATAAGAATAGAGTTCACAAAAACGGAGAAATTGAAAAGAAGACTGCAACATCGATCAGCGAAGTGAAACAATTGAGTAAGTCGACGAAGCAGAAGGAACAGCATTCAAAGCGTAAGTGACGATAAAATTCTATTTTTTTAAAAATTTTTTTTGCTAACAGGGATATGAAACCTGGATTTATAGCCCAGAAGTGAACCCTTAGGATAGTGCTACTGGAAATTCGAGTGGAAATGAAGTGATCATATCCCCCTCTTCCAAAGAAAAAAAGAAATATTGGAGCTTTTTTTGAATCCATTCAACGCCTTTGTTTGTCCAACGCTTTTTATGCTAAATATTTTTCGCATATTTCAATAGTATTTGAAAAGGCGACCAAAGAAAGAGGCATCGATACTCTAGATTGGCGCAATAGCACTATTTCAGAACGACTAAGATGCTGTCAATGCATAACAGTCACAAACATCAATAGTGGATGGATTGAGTAGAAGTCACGGAATTGAAATCAATAAAATTTTAAAGGATGATGTAGGAGGAGATTTCATCATCGATTACACGCAGTCTAAAGTCAAAAGAGTGAGTGTATTCAAAGATTCTGAAACGAGAAGGGTATTATAAGCAATGCTAGTTGCCTCAAAAATGTGGCGTTTTGCATAACTCTACTGCAGTAACGATATTCGTAGCGATTCCTAAAAGAATTCATCACGTAACCTAGAGATGTGTCAATTTTCTGAATGTCGATTTTATGTTGTCTTTCCGAGCTGTCGCTTCAAAATTTGTAGTATTGTCTCAGTGATTCAGCTTCATTACCACCAACATAGCGGTGTGAGTTTCTCTGTTACGTAGGCGAATTTCGGGAAGAAATGCGCACATTTCTATGTTATTTGAGCACCCCGAATCTGCTGAAGAAGCAGTGACCAAAAATAATTATCCTGTTATAGTTGAATTGTAGAAAAACTAATATTTTATTGAAGAGTTGTACGCATAATTGAATCAATTCACATATGAAAGCGTTATTTTGCACTTTTTTATTTTCTATTTTTATTTTTATTTTTATTTTTATTTTATTTTGGTTAGTTACGGTTATTCAGATGTGCTAGATGTAAAAGTGCACATCTTGTCAGCTTCTTTGGCATGCTTTTCCACTTATTTATGAACGAATCGGCATCAAATGAAAAGTCCAATCATATTAAAATCTATAAATTCTTTCGTTACCTTAAATTTCGAAACTTTTTCGAAGAGGTAGGTGAATTGAGTTGTAAATTTGCAGCACATCGCAACACATTCAAAAGCACTCGAATTTATCCAGAACGCACTACGAATGAGGATCGTCATCATGAAGCTTCTTCCGAAACTCATCGAAAAGCAAGCAAAACCACAATAACCACAAAGAAAATCGACAACCATAGTAAGAATCAAGGTTTGCTTTTTCTACATTTACCTCTGACGTGTCCATTAAACTTCATGAAGCATGCACTTTCTTCTGAACTAGCAGTTTTCCTTTGTGCATAGTACATCATTACATCGACTGGCCAACGGCATGAATGCCAAGAAGATTAATTTGAGTAACGCTTTCTAATTAGCTACCTTGTCGATTCTATTGAGTCTGCGTTTGATTGAACCATAAACTCGCTTGTAAACGTTGTTTGGGTGCCAACCACATCGAAGTAATGCATTCGATTCGTTTGCGTAATGGGCTCATTAGAGAAATTTAATTTTTTCTTTTGATGTTTGAGTAGATTAGATCTACTTTCATAAGAAGAAAAATATAAGCATGTTCTCTTTGCGTTCTGGATTAAGATCAATTTTCGATTCAGACCTATGATAACCGCAGATATGCACTAACAGCTTGTCTATGCTTTTAAGATAGGAGATAACTTGTGTTGATGTCTATTCCAGTGGTAAAAGATCACCTTCAGAAAAGCGTCAAATTTCATGTCTCATTTTTCGTATTTGCCTCTCACCGAGCCCAAACTTGTATCAATCGATTTCAGTCCCTTTCAGAAGTGTGCAAAATCCAGATGTAAGAAAATAAGACAAAATATACTGACAATCAGTTGGCCGAGATAAAATCAGCCGCATTATAATACACTATTTTCTACTATACTTTAGCATCGATGAGTAATAACTTTTCCTCCCTCTATAAGCCTAATAAAAATTTTTTCCTTAAAGCTGTAGTTGAATAAATTGGTTAAACTTCTCTATCACCCATGGGCGAAAATATTTAAAATTGCACTGTGGTCTGACTTAAACAACCTTATCTCGAAAATATTGCAGGCCTTCCAGCGAATACCTTCACAGATCTTGCAATCGTTTCAATTCTTGTAGCTCGTTCTTACTGTCACCCTATTGCTTGCATCCATCAAATTTCTGAGTGCCTTCATTGGTCATTTTATTCTTTATTCATAGCGTTAAAATCGAAGAGAATCAACAGTGGCAGCCGACTGCACAATAGCCAAAACTATACGCGTTTACGCTGAAAAAAAAAGTTGTGCAATGTGAACTCTTGAATTAACTCGTGAGTTCAGTTAGTGCTTGTAGCAGTATAGGCAGTAAGTTCGAGTGGTGAACTTCTAAAGATTCTTTTCACTTGTTGAGGATCTCATCACCATTCTTCGAATTACCTGTTGATGTCAAAAGTAATGTTAATAGAAGACTTCCTGTTAATTACCTGGTAATATTACCTGTTAACAATAACAGGTAATTAATTACCTGTTAGTCACTTGTTAATCACCTTTAATGGAATTACCTGTTAACAGAATCAAGTATAGGAGAATACCTGATTTAGAGACTTCCTAATTACTTCTCCCTATTGAACGACGCTTATTGGAAAAAAATTATTCAGGAAGAGCCAAATTGGGCGTTCATAATGCCGAAAAACAACCGATCAAAGTGGAGAGTGCCACAAAAACGGCTGAAGTACCTCGCCAGACACCACCACCAATCGATGAAACTATTAGGAAAGAAATTCCACAACTAATATCTGACATCGAGGCTTCCGATAATGGACATATAGTCGAAAATAATGAGTCTGCTCTGAAGCTCTCTTCGACCAAGAAAGATTCCTTTACTAACGTCAATATTTTAAGTGAAAAAGCTCAACCGATCAAAGGTTTCTTTTTTGAATTTATGAAGAAGAACAATGGCTAAAAAAACGCTACAAGAATGCTCTTTTATTCACCATGTCCGCCATGGCGAATAAAAGATTAATAAGGGAGGATGAGATGCCGCGATCCACCAATTAATCATTTTATTGCAAAAATTGTTTAAGAATTGTTTGGAAGACTTATTATATGGTAAATGCTCATCGGCTTTCAATAAATAAACTACGAAAAGATGGGAAATATTCGCTCAAAATTTACATATCCGATTTGACGTCCTAATTTCACTGAGTTCATGGCCTATTCCGAGGAAAAAAATAAGAGGCCAAAAAGACACGTGATGAAATGGGAGAACAAAAGGGCTATTAACTCAGCTATTAACTCATAGCAGGCATATTAAAACACGATAATAATATGTGATATTCTCTACAGGTAACGGACAATCGGCTGACAGTGAAAACAGTATTGAAGATCTCGTGGAGAATCTCAAGAAGGAATACCAAAAAATAGGTGCACCACGAGCGATGCCTATACCCAAGTATATATCAAAGTTTTTGTCGACTTTAAAAAATGTTTAGCAAAATATATAAGGATGGGATTGTCTTTATGCCTAAGTGTGTATATATTTTTCTTTATGTAGCTGCTAGTTTCAATGCTAATTGCAGAAATGAACAATGAAATCCGATATCGTTCTCACTTAAAGTCTTGGTTTAAAATATTAAAAAAATTTAATTACCATAGTATATGTTCCCATTTCAAAACAAGCTTGAAATCTTAACAGGTCGTTCATAGAAGATGATGAGAAGGAAGCTATATCGAGCGTTACATCAACGAAACCAATCATTCAACCAACGAGACCAACACTAAAACTAAAAGAAAAAACACAACATGCTGTGAAATCTCCTCTCAAAGTGGACAAATGGAAAGAAGAAACATCGATGCGAACTGCAGAAGCTTGTGAGCTAGTGGAATGCGATTTTGAAGAAGGTAATAATTATGCAAAATTTGCCTTCGTTCTCTTCTAGTATATGAAGTAAATTCAACTCTTATTCATACGATGATCAACATCGATTTGTACCTCTCATGCTTTCTCACTCTTCGCCAAATTTCTTCTGCCATAATCTTCTAAGCCTGGAGCTTTAACATAAGTTCGTTCTCTCATTTACACACCAAAGAAAGTTAAGCAGCCAATTTGAATATCTAGAAGCGATCGCAAGTACTTGGAAGTCTTCTGTTCATTCTACACAAATCACAAATCATTGATAGTGCTTTGCCATGAATATAAAATAGCTCTTCTAGAGGTGATTATATAAAAGGAAATCTTATTTTTTAATTGAATCGATAATGTATTTGTTTTTGTCTTTGAAATCTTTTCTAACATTTCTTCAGCTAGATGTTTCACTAATCGTAAAATCCCGCAACTTTTTCTTTGCTTTTGCGAATGTCTACGTCAAATATGTGTGAAACCCTCTTCTTACAATTGGAAAGATGGATGTAAGGAAGTTAACTGCGTGCACATCACATGTTATAAATATACTTATTTATTTATTTATCGATACGGAGTGGTATAGCTTTCATTTTTTCATAACAACTTAGGTATAAAACATTGAATTGCCACCCATTAGCAACGAACAAATCAAGAACAGTATAGTATTGGTATAAATATAATGTGGTATTTGTTTTCTAGTGCAGTAGAGTAGAGCTAGACGATGTCTTAAAGGATACTCGGTCTAATAGTCGTAATTATCAATGGTGTCATCGCATCCATTCCTCCCACCTGTGGTATCTAATCATCAGTCAATTATATTCAAAAGTTGACGAAAAACACAATGATGAATTTCTCTTTTCAGGAAGTTTATGTTCATATGAATCGACAAAAGACGAATTAAGTCCTTCGAGTCGACATTATATACAACGAACGAGAAGATCTACGCATAAGATTAGGAGAAGTTGGCACAATTGGCGAGGACGCTATAGGAATCGTCTTACTGGAATCGCGCATTCCAGTTAGTTTCTATATCGTTATAGGAAAATAGACCATTAGTCATATATAGTTTCCATTCTCGTTTTGATTTCTTCTTCTTTTTCTTTCATGAAAACGGAGAAAAATGTGATCAAACGATCAGAATACATGAGAAGTGTACTTAGTTCCTTCGAAATCTACAACCATAAAACAAACAATTAAAAAAACCATCGTTTTATATCCATTGCTAGATAATATGCCAATATCGTTTCGTACAACTACTATTCATATGAACAAAGATATCATTGTCGTATAAATCCTAATTAGACCTCAACGAGAAAAGAGCGAATCATGCGAATGAGGTATAAACTAACGGCTTAAATTAAGTATTGTGACTATGGTCAATGGGTGTCTCTCGATGAGAAGAAAAGAACAAGAAGGAAGGAACTCACATGAAACATTTCACATAAAAACAATAATGATAAATTGTGTTATTCATAACCATTTCATCACTGAATTTTTAAGGTGCATATATAAGTATTCATATATGCAATCATATCGCCCGTTTGATACTAATAAAATCATTGAAAATTTGCCTCATTTTATTGTTACGGACTATGTCGTGTGAATTCGCGAAGGACACACCAGATAACTGTATTTAATTATCCATCTCATGGCTACGTTATCCTTTGTCTTCGCTTCGCCTTTGGCTTGCCTCTGCCTTTGCCTCTGCCCTTGCCTTCCCTAGGACCCTCATTTATTTTCTGCGGCATTTATTTGCGACAGACTTATCACCTCAATCGAACATCACTTATCAAACTTTACTTATCGTGCTAATCAAACTTCATCGTTGAAATACATCATAATGCCCAAATATGTTATAAGTGATTAGGGCAATATGATGTAGCACAATGATAGTGATCTCATATTGTATCGTTTTGCAGAGATATTTTCTGCATCGAATAAAAGATTCGCCGCTGCTTATGTACGTCCACATCAGTGGGCTGCATTAAGCACTAAGTTGATATCGGGTGAAGCTGAAACGATTCGATTTCGTGCATGGGAAGCAACACTCGGCGTACAATTGCGTGGTTGTTGTAACACTACAGACAATTGCCCTTTTCATACAGAACTTGGTGCTAGTAGACAAAGTCGTAAATGGATGGAATGGAGTTTTACGTGCCCTAAAGGAACGTCGAAGGTTAGCAAATTTTTTTTTAAATTTTTAAATTTACCTCTTTTCTTTAGCGTTGAGGGGAGGAGTGGGCGATGAGGACACAGAGGAAAGTGGAGGAAGTAAATGTTATGCCAACATTCTACTCCTCACAAGGTAAACCTTCCAGGAAAAAAAGAACAACATCACATCTAAAAAAGGAATTCAAATATTTTTTTTCCTCTCAAATTTACGATTTTTAAATCAAGTATATCGCATCAACGGCCTTTAATAAAAATAGAAAACTTACAGTTAAAAATAAGGGAATATCGAAGCTTAAAGAATCGAAAACGAAGGAAACAAAAACTCCATGTTGTCTTCAAGTTAAGGAATAGAACCTACAAAAAATACAATTTTCTCTACGGGTGATCTAATACAACATAGTCCATAGTCCAGCGACAATCCCTGTTCTAAAAAATTGATCTACGATGATGAAAACAAGTCCATCGACTTTTTCAGCTTGTGATGCATATCAAAAACGCTTTCTCCAGTCCATCTTCCGGCTTGTAGTCAAATAATTCTGCATTACGAACCTATGAAAAATCGAAATTACCAGATTTCTGTGCGGCGATATTCCATAGCCTCCACAAAGATTGATGCAACCCTCCCATCTCTGTGCTTCCTCTGAACCGTTCATTTCAATACTTGAAAGAAGCTTTTAAATAAAAATTAAAAATGATTTACTGAAATAGTTTTGCATCGCTGCGAGAGACTTTTCTAACATGTGACGTTTCCGCAAAGCGAACGAACTTACTGCAAGCTAGGAAATTATGCAGAATTGCCTTTTAGAGGTTTTGATGCCACTAATATTGGAATATTGTCTAAAGTTATGCAGCAATGATCATAGGCTAATCGTGCTTCTGAAAAGCTCTATTCAATTTCAGTTAATATTTTTGTGCGAGAATCAAGGTATAAATCAGGGCGCATGTGGCATTGATAACATATTCCTTGCGAGTGAATCTTGCAAACCTCTGCATGGCACATTACGGCACGTTGAAGGTCATATGTAAACATCGATGATATATTGTAGTATTATCGTGCATCTTATGAATTGAATGTTTTCAAACAACCTCAAACATTTAAATATCACTTAAGGTAATGGTAAATGGAGCTTCGATCATACCTCAGGTGAAACTCCACCTTTACATGTACCCATTATGCATCAGCCCACCGTTTAATCATAGAAACTTCTTTCTGGGCAGGGGAACTGCAATAGTCCACTTGTTGCATTTATTACATCTAGATGCGGATATCTCATATCTAACCGATATAAATACAATAAAAATGTTTAATGCTCATAATTTCTTGTTAACGAATCCATTTGTTTATGTATGTTTCGTTTGCAAATGGTGCTGCTCGTCGCTTGTTATTATCTTTTGTATAAAATAAATACGAGTTTCTATTAGCATCTTTAAAACAAACATATAGCGTAAACGCAATTCATCCTTCAAGTAATAATAACTAAAATAACAGCCAAATAACACAAAAAATATGACTGAGTCAATTCTCATTGAATGGAACAATGAAGTACTGAAAAACTGTCGTAAAATTCTTGATTTTCTTATTTAAAAGATTTTTTAGGATTTAAATTCTTTAACGGACTTAAAGGATTAAAGGGCTGTGTAGATTTTTATATAACAGTGGGTAACGCCATGTAAACTTAAGCAGAAACTAAGCGTAATATCTTCTTTAAAAAAACGTTATCAAAATGAGCGAAACTGCTACGAACCGCAGCGAAACTAAGACAAAATAACAACGAATTAGCAAACAACTTACACGAGAAAACTATTGTGCACATGAAAAGTTTTGTAGTAGCAATGCCTATGTTGCTAAATCTAGCTCAATCCAGCTCAATGCCCTCCTCAGATTAAATCAATCGCGGCAGCTAAAATCATTTTCAGACGAAACCAAGCGAAAATTCATATAAATCAGCTAATATAGAGTTAGCACTGATTCGAGCCACCATACTTAACAGAACATGGCTAAATACTAACGAAGCTAATAAAATTTTTGTCAGCAATAAAACAATGAACGATTTTTCTCAGAAATATTACAATTCAACTTTCGCTATCTAACATTATATCTCAAAAACTGAATCAGAACATATTCAATCAAGCGAAAGAAAAAAACCGCACTCGTAATGACATTACACTAGATATGGTAGAAATTTCCACACATAAATCGATAAGATCAATAATCTTAGCCAATCAGTAAATGAAACGTTGATTAACACAGCAAAAATCGATATTATTACTCATTTCTCCCCTTTCCCCCCCTCCCCTCCCCATCCCTTCTTGTGATTCTTAGCAAATAGCATATTTAAATTAAAATGCCCCTTAAAAACCACCCCATTACAAACCATTATCAACACCGCTAAGAAATAAGACGTGGCCACTAACACCCTTCTGTCTCACTTGCTCCTTTCATTCTCTCATCGCTTATTGGATAAGATATGTCCATCTGACATTACAAACCATTATCAACACCGCTAAGAAATAAGACGTGGCCACTAACACCCTTCTGTCTCACTTGCTCCTTTCATTCTCTCATCGCTTATTGGATAAGATATGTCCATCTGATAGAGGGTGATGACAAGTATATGTGAAGAAGAGGTGTAGTTTGGAAAAGATGTAATATAAGAACGAAGCTTGAAAAATCGAGATCGAAAACTAACCAGATATATGCACAGCAATCGGATTCCAGTCGCGTTGACATTTGGACGAATGGTAGATGAAGAAAGAAAGTTAAAGGATGGGAGGATGGAGGAGACGGCGGATGGGAGCAGAAACAAATACGCGACGATGAGCAAATCAAAACAATAACCCTATGAAAGGTGAGCTTTTAGCATCACTCGTGAACCATGAAGCAGTTAATGGCTAGTCGAATCTAACAAATCCTTTGCTTCGTTAATCTTTGCAGCCAGATATGGTGATCCTCCTGCAATATGTTGATTCGTATCATATCACAGCAATTTGAATAAAAAAAAACACTATAAAATATAAAATAGAACAAAAAACCTTTCTGCAAGATTCAAAAACTTTTATGACTATGTTTAATAATATGGTAACCTTCTGCTCGAAAGGTTCTCCACCCTCAGCAATGAACATTACAAATATAATCCCTGCTAAAAAGTACCACTTAATAAAGAGGTGACCTCTGGGTTAACTCATATACGTTCGCTATCTTTCAACCACCCCCTATAGTCAAAAATGGGTGATATTCACACTCGCATTCAATTATTCAATAACTATTATCAATTTTCCAACAACATGTTCACTTGTCTCAAGTTTATGTAAACTATGAAAGTAGGTGACAATAATCCGTAACCTCATCCAAGTGGATTGTCGAGAAGAAGCAAACAAGGATAGACCTCGAGATGGCAGCCAGCAGAAATTATGTGAACAATAAAATATAGCACCAATTTCAGCTACTTAACTATACAAAAGTCTTCGTGTATTAGGAGAAGACAAGGAATCGGATGGCACGAATTTTTTTTACCTAGATTAGAGAAAAATTTTGAAACGTTGATGAATTTCCCAAAAGAAAGCTGCTCACCAAGGAAACCTGGAATATTCACTTGAGCCAAAAATGATTCCATAACAACAAAGACATCTTTAAATCAATAAGTAGAATTTCGTTCTCATCGGGAAAACTTTCACCTTTCTTCGATAAAAGTTCACTTCTTTGCCTCATTTGCGGTGATCGGCTTTTCCCATTCATACCCGAAAATTTTGGTCATAAAAGATTAATTCAATGATTTCCTTTTTCATATTATACTATATACCAAAGTAATAAACCAATTCAAAGGATAAAATACGAAGTAAAACTTAACAATTTACCTCTGTCAGGATGATTGGAAATCATAATTCGTTTATGTGCTTCTTTGATTCGAATAGGTTTCGCTGTTGGTGGTACTCCAAGAATCATAGCCGCCTCTCGTCGTGACATTTTCGCCTCGAAACCGCCACGATAGTATTTAGAAAACTAAAAAAACCGACGCTAAGGAATATAGACCTACAATTCCAACCTCAATACAATTGCACTATAAATCAACTATATCAAAAGAAAATCGACGCAAGTAAAAATGTGCAAACATCTGTAACTCTATGCGGATGGAACTATCACATTTATTTCAAAACAAGACTTCGTGAATGCAACTGCAAAACTCTGTGTTTTTATATACCTTTGCAAATACCCATCCTTGCACTCATATACCTAGTGATGAAGTCACACATCTGCATGTCTGTGTGTGTGTCTATTCATCGGTATATCTACCTGCCCCAAACATTCAACTCAGAAACCACCAAATCTACAGTTGTAAAGCGTGGTAGATATTTACTCTACACCGTAAGATCATCTCTCTTAACACAATTCACGTTGGTTCATCAAGTTCGAAAAAAGTTGCAAACATTTGATGGTGATAAAAATTTGCACGCATACTGCAGCAATCAGATCCTGGTTTCACAACGGCCGAGCAGAAAAACAGCGAACATTTCACCCACATTCACCCACCCACCGCCATTCTTCACTTTCTCGTTTTCAAACGCTACAACAGCTGCGAATGAACTCTTGGGACCCTCATTTAAGGATGACCCATCTGAATAGGGTCAGACATCCGAGGTCGTCTTGCAACAATCGGACAGTGGTTGAATATGACTTTGATTAAGTCTGGTGAGACAATAATGGCATTAACAATCACATTTACATACCGAAACGATAATAACAACCTACCGCATCGGTCGGCAATGCTTCTACAGCCTTCTTCAGTAGTGCTCGATTCCTCAAGAAATATCGACCCGCAAAACTCGCCGCCGCAATTGTAACACCTGCGAGGATTATTTGCGATGACTGCAACGGGAACTTTTATATCACAAATATAAAACAATGAAAACTACATTGAATACTCCTTTGTTACACTTAGTATTATCACTTTCTGAAGTGATATCATTGCTGTCTATATAATCGGGTAAATGAATGCAGCAAATACTGATAAATAGAAGAAAAAATGGGGGAAAGAAAAGAATTGCAATGGGAAAGCGATTCCACTCATTTCCCTAACCCCAACATTTACTTGGAGTTCCAGTTCCGGAGGTCTCGATAAACAAACTACAGCGCTGCAAAATTACGGCGATATTGCGAGAGTTGACCAAATCAGTGAATGAGTAAAACTCTGCATGATAATCAGCCACACTTTTATATTACTAGGTGTGACGGAAGCGGAAAGATGACATGCGAATCTTTGAAGTTCCTCATACAAGAGCGAATCTTCGACCTCTCTCGCACAAGCATTTTACCACCAATTACCCACCTCAAACCTTTTAAAGAAGGAATTGAAGGAAATTTAAGCCTATGATGTTCCACTTATTCGAAATTAAAAACTTTTAATGCGACTGTCGCGTGAATTCGCGAACGACACAACAAAATTCCAGCGAAATAGCTAAGAAGATTTCGCTGGAGATATGATGGGAATGGAAACATAGAATCAACACATTGCTGTGAGAGGATTCTACGTCTTCTCCCCTTGTTGTCATTCCAGATAACTGTATTTAATTATCCATCTCATGGCTATGTGGTCCTTGGTCCTTTGTCTTCGCTTCACCTTTGCCTTGCCTCTGCCTTTGCCTCTGCCCTTACCTTCCCTAGCGTGAAAACGGCCCTCATTTATTTTCTGCCGCATTTATTTGCGACAGCGACAATGTAATTTGCCTGATATGGATCATAGTGATTTTGCGAAAAGCAACACGAGTGAAGCGTTCTTGGACATCTCCCAATACTGAAATAAAAGAACCAAACAATGGGATGATGCAAAGATATGGCATTATTAAATATATCTGCAGCAAGTAATGAAAGTCCTTCTATAATGTCTCAGACAGTTCCCAGACATGTCAGACAAAGCGCGGGGAATGGAGTTTGCAATTTTGTATATTTCTTCATCTACAACAGAAGATTTCAATCCCGAATGAAGATCAAGGCCAATTACAACGTCGGAGTTACGGACAACACGCATTCTAGAACAAAGAATCTCACTTTTTAGCCTGAGGCAATATTCATGTGGAAAGGTGACATGAAGTGCATAACATTTTTCATTTGGAAGATTTAACTGCTATGCTTTTGGGTCAGTTGGCGAATATATGAGTGCCCTTTTTGCAAAGTGTGGAAATTGCAAGAGGAATTTTGAGGCCATCATTAAACACACCGGAGCAACTCAAAATATTACCACAAATACCGTTGATGTATATGATGAACAAAAGACGGCTAAAAGATTAGCTTACGACGCATGATTATGAATCTGGTACAGCTCAAATTAAACGACCCTAGTTCTTAGCTGCACTTTTCATTTACAAAGAAATGCTCCGATCGACAACAGGAAACAGACAACAGCCACCATCTTTTCCAGTTTCAACGGTTACTTTTTGCGGAGGTAGCATTCTCTTCTTCATCCTTTCCTTTTGCAAAACAACTCATGCCCTAGCTATTCGTCCGAATGTGGAAGCAGTTCCCACAGCCCTCCCTTTCTATATCCTTCAAAAAAAGTCTTATTCGTGGTGTTTCAAAATGCTGAAACACGCTACTTGTTTTCCTCAACAGGTCGGCTCCCTAAACTACGGTCAGCTTGAACAATGACCTCCTTCAAAATCCTCATCTATGAGCATGACTTTGCATTTGCCTCATCACCGAAAGTCGAAACCATCGAAAAGACGTTCAGCTCATCTTAAAAAGAATAAAACTTACCATGAGGCCACCTCTTCGTTACGGAAGAAACGCTTCAGCAGCCGTCTCCCACCGATAGTTTTGTTGATTCCCAACTAAAATTTATCTGATTGTTCATAAGAGAAAAATACGATAAGAAACGGTACTGGATAAAACAGTGTCAACACGAAACGTTACACGATCGTTAGATGGATTTGTTTTTTGGTTGTTTTTTTTTTTTTTNTTGTCGACTAAATTTATCTTTGTCCGCGCAGTTGAGGCAGTGCTATAAAACCGAATGTCTCTTATATGAAATCGTTGGAATGTGTTATATTGGAATTCAACTCAATCGTTTATCAAAAAATTTTCACACTTCCTTCTAAGCATCGTTCTAATTCGTCCATTTCAATAGTCGATATTATTTCAGCTCATGAAAAACCCGTTGCAAAAAACTTGTGCTATACAATTACCAACTTCGTCTTCAGTGTGTGGATATCGTTAACTATGGATATCGTTCTAATAATATTGTTAACTCTTCTATAGTGTATCATCTAACAAGTGCCGATTGGCTAATCTGGATCTCTATATTTTATCGATCCCACATATTGAACATTCAGTTATTTCCGGTGGTCTCTATTGTTGATATGTTGTTGACAAAATTTCCGCCATATTCTCTGTTATTTCTGTATCGTATCTGTTTTTGCCTCTCGTCTATCTGTATAATCGCTTTCCCTGTATCAAGATTTGCGAAAAAATAGCAGAGTGAATAATGTCTCAAATAAATATAATATAATAAAAGAATGTGGAATTAGAAATAAAATACGGCATCTGGAATAACAGTATTAGAAAGAAGTAAATAATCATGCCTATACGAATACTTTCTATATACATTCAATATACCTTCACATTTAGATGTAGTGATGAGCAAAATCTCCATAACGCATTTATAGCCAACGACTGCATTTAAGAAAAGAGCCTATGAAGGTATCAGGTCACTTACTGCAGTATTCTGTCCTAAACTCTATAAGCAATACTAGAAAACATTGCGGCTTGGGCTATCCTATGCAAGATATCACGGTCCTCTCACCTCGCCCTTGTAAGAGTGCTCCGTCTTAGAATTTTGACTGCATTTTGACTCCGAATGGCTACGACCTGGAGCTTCGGAGACAGGGTTTGCTTACGAATGTTGCTATTTCTACGTTTTTGCAGACCATATTCCATCCCACTGTGAATCTTCGGCCCTAATAAAAAAATAAGTGGCATATATTATTGAACGTCGAGAGATGAATAGAAAGGTGCATAGTTGATTTCGATTTTTCGTTTATGAAGCAATCGAAACTTGAAGCAAAAAACCAATCAACACCACTCATAATCGAACATCATCCATGATGCGGTTAAAGATAGTCTCTTGGGCATTAAGGACAAAGTGGAAAAATCATTTTATGGGGTGCAGATTATACCATATGGAAGCATATATATATATATATATATATATATATATTCTAATACCTCATTTTTTGCGAATATATTTTTGTGACAAATACAAACAACCTCAATAAGCCTATCAACGACCGCTGATATTTTCTTGTTGACGAGAAATGCTGATTAGAGTGTCACAAATCAAACATTTCAAACGATAAGGTGAAAATGAGAAATAACTAAATAGCTGAGTAGAATCAGGTGATTGCAGATCTTAGCAATTTGATGTGTAACCATATCAGTTGATCGTTGATCAGCGCATCATCTAAATAAACTCAGTCTAATCGATGTTGTTCATTTAGCGAAAGGAATTTCCCATATAACTTTTTTTTCAAACATTTAGTATAAAAATCAAAGAATCTTTCATTTCTACATTCTATGTTGCTGTTTCATTATTCAAGTTATTGAGATTTTATTTTAAAAAAACTTGAATATTGCAGTTATTTATTCATAGCAATTCGGATGAAAAAAAGAAGAAAAAACTAATGAAAAAAATTCGCATTAGAAAATTTAATTTCATATTTTAAAGGAATTTTTCTTCTTTAATCATATTATTCAACTTTTAATAATATGACTAGTCTCTTTTTAAAAGAAGTATTTAGAAAATAATAAGTCGACGAATATCGGCCTCTCTCTGAGGGAAGGACTTCGCTGGGCAATTTTGACTAGCATTTCAGAGGATTCAAGATACAAGATGTGGAACTGGAAGCATATATATGACATAGTTGGAAGGAAGAAGAAAAGGAAATAGAAAATGGCATTGTCACATCATCACAACCAGTGATCCTATTAAGTTCACATCATATCAAACTATCACCTCTAAGCGTTTCCACTACTCAAGTTCTCTTCAACGAACCGTTGGGGTGAGACAATGGATAGATAGGTTCAACCAGAATGATTGCAGTCACCTTCGTGCAATCCAATATCCAATCGTAGTTTCGCGCATGCAGTAGAATCACTTTTATGCAAATATTCGTTGTAACAAAGTGAACGATGTGTGATGCATTCCTTAACTGCAGTTCATTAGGTTCTTTCGTTGCGTCTTATGTTCTTGAGGTCATTTCTGCTCGATATCTTCATCACTTATGCAAATGAGATACTGTAATTGGCAATACCGTATAAAAACATATGAACTGCGATGTAGATCATTTGAATGGTACAAATGAGATAAGATATAAACGTTCTGTACGTGTGAGAAGACAATTAAAAGATTGATTGTATAATATGCATCAGTAAAAACGAAATGCTGCAAAGCGTGCATTATTAGAGCTGCAAAACTGTTTTACTCTTTTAAATATTATTCAAAGACCCCTCGAATCGTATTCGGTCAATCCATAAGTCAATCATAGCTTATAAATTCTTGAACTTAAGTACAGAAGTCAATGCAACTTTTTAAGTCAGTTGTTCGTTTAAGCTGGCTAGTTGATCCTATGAATTTCGTTTTGCTCTTCGGTTGTTTGTGTTGGCAATTTTGTGGTAGTGTGCTTCCCAATATAAGTACACCACATCAAATAATGGCTGTATTCATGCGCAGCGTTGCGTTTGTTTAGGTCGATAGCAACACATACACACACACACACACACACACATTTAGTATCACCTACTCACTTCGATATGTCTATTGGCTGGTCGGCTGGCTGTTTAGTTGGCTCGATTGAAAATAGCACGTGATGTGATGACAGCTGTGAGTTGTCCCCTTGATGGCTTCGTGTAAACTTGTTTTCATAGGCATCTCCCGCTACACCGTTGTTGACAGCGTTATGTTGTTATTGCTTTTGCTTTTCATTGCAGCCATTTTTCCGTGTTGCTTTTTGCCAGCTCTTCCTCATATCCATTCAATTCCTTTTTAAAGCTTTTGCAGTCATTATATGGTTGTTGTTCTTTTCCTTTCTACGCATACAAGATGTGCTTTATATCTACTTGATGCTCATTACTGGATCCGAAAGTATAAAACATCACTTCATTTGGAATAAAGGATGTATAATGCTTACTTTAAAAGGTTCTATCCTTGGCAACAGTTAATTCCGAATTGCGTCCTGTAGCTTGAAGTTGAGCCATACCGAGCTGAATATCATCATGGTGCGCCACTGCTTCATTTAGATTGACTTTTACCCTATCATTCATCTATTTCCCATGCTAGTACTATAGCCTTACTGAATATGGATGATTTCATCTGCGGTTGGATTGCGATATAACTAACCATCGCCTTATTGACAGCTGTTCAAACTATTGTGGTTACGCTTGTTCTATGCATTCGGTTCATATGCTGATGCTATAAACTCAGTGAACCGCTTAATGATTGTACGTTTCAGCTGTCTTTTATGGAGCACCTAGCTAAAGCATTAAATATTAGCCTCAACTGCGTTTATGCTTCACTTTTTCTTACCGATAAAAATTAAAGCGTATGTTCATTGGTGAATGAAATTACTATAAGAATATTTTTAAGTTTGATAATTACAATCGTTATGTTATCTAGTATAAAAGAATGAAAGAGCATGTTATAATTGGAAATATAGAAATAAAATAGAATTATGACGTCATGGAATTACAGGTAAAACTTTCAATGAAACATCCGATTGATTGAGCGGTTGTTGATTAGATGAATGATAGAAGAAGACAGTGTAAATTGAGCTATTCTACTGATGTTCACCAATAATGCTGACCAATCTTTCCCGAAGAAATTCCTGATCAGGAAATTATTTGTTCAATCCGGAAAAACATTAAAAGTTACTAGTGAAAATTTGCATGAAATTACTCTTGCCTTCGAGGTTGATCTGCTTTGAACTTTTCTGATGAACATTTTTGCTTTGTCAAATTCGATGAGATGCTTTGAATGGGAATTCCTGTTGTTTCATCTTATGATTTATTTAATGATTTAAAAAGCCAATAACTTTCTGATGAAAACTCCAAAATAAACATTCTATATGGGGTGATTTTAGATTGCCTTCAAAGGTAGAGTGTTATGCGGAACTATAAAATATATTTGTTTTATTAATTCTCGAGAAAACACCATCTCCGGAAGTTTGCCGAAATGGTTCTAATAGCCGCTTTTATAATCGCACTTAAGAGAAAAGTCAATTCCGTCATATATGAGCACATTTATTGCAAAACATAGATAATCCTATGTTTATTTTTGAATGTTTCATTCACTCATTGAAAACTTTCCATAGAATTTTTATTTCTTTGCGTCCTTTTGTAAATTTTCTGTTGCAAAGCGCGTTGTGACAGCCGCATTAAATTCTACCTGACAACTGCAAAATTCTGCGACGGTACCTCGATAACAACAACGCATCCTTTAAATGAGTTCATATTGGAGACATTTTGCTAGACTGCTCCTTCTATAATATTTGAGAGCGTTTTTGCATTGTGATTTTCTGCTAAAATTAGTTGAACTTGTACAAAAATTGACTTTACACCTGAATGTAATATTTCTCTAATTTTACGTGAATTTGCATATGCAAAACACCTTTTGATGATATCGCATTCCTAGGTGCTTATGCGTGACTATTTCCATATCTGCATGGAAAAGTTCAATTTAGGAAACAACGAAGTCAAAACTACGAAATTCGATGATTATAATGTACATCCTGTGAATGACTTGATTAGAAAGATTCGAAGCTTACTGTACATTCCAACTGCAGAAGTCTTATAGGCGATTCGAAATGCTGAAAAATTGCTTTTCACTTTGTGAACTGGATTGAGGTTCAAAAGAAGGTGATCATTTATGAAAATTTTGCATTAGCGGAAAGGATCACTCAGATTATGAACGCCCTATTTTGCATGTATTATTTCTTTGATAGGACATGAAACTAAAATATTGGACTGGTTGATCTAACAAAGGGTAATGTATAAACAAACACATCATGACATTTCTTACAGCATATTTTTTAGTTTCTTTTCAGTTCCAGTGTTTTCCAGTGAATGTAAAATGTGACCAGTTTGACTATCGAACAAGGTGGAAGAAAAAATTTTCGCTTTTGCAACTTTTTCATTCACCTTTGGATTTCTGCAAGTTTTCGCTAAGTTGATGATTCAGTATGAAATTCGATGAAGGAGTGAGTTATGATGCGAATAGCGCCAGCTGCACCCTAAGTGTTTTCTAAGTTGAAATTACACTAGTGTTTTTAAATTATCAGAAATAGAGAGCAGCATATATATTATATATATATATATATATATATATATATTCATTAAAGCCTCATGAGCATTATGGAAATTTAAATATTTTTTCTCCAGTTGGAGAAATGCTTTAATTGTTTGTGTGGATGTTAAGATGATAAGCTGTTGCATTCGACCCCGAGGGCATCTTTCGAAGAGAATGTACTTCTACCTATTGCTTCAATTTCAGTGCATCCTTGCATATTTTTCTCGAAGCGTTAGCGGAATCACGTCACTTCGTTGAGAGTGACGCTATTAAAAAAAAAAAAAAAAGAAAGAAAAAAGAGCTAGTTCTGTTTCGTTTCTCTGTGCCTCTATGTGTATCTGCGTGTCTGCGTATATGTGCGTATGTGCGTATGTGTATTGCGTATGTATTTGTCTAAAGTGACTTCTCATGTCTGCAATTATGTCTCATATCTCTAAGGCGTGCACCTATGTATCTCATGCTCTTATGAGTATGCACATTGCAAAAAAAAAAAAAACAACAATGCATCATATGAGCATGGGTGTCTTATAGTTTCAGCATAAAAATTGTAAGACATGCAATGATGAAGCTTATTTGCAATAATCTAAACTTTAAAATGCCATATTTCATACTGATATTCTTCTGCCTCTTATTTTTTTCACCAACTATAAATAGCAGCTAAAATTTGCAGAATTCCAATTCGCTCTGCAATTTGCAACGTTTGCCGTAAAAGGAAACTCATCCCTCGAGTTAAAACCGATGGATTCCGTACAAAAACCACTCTATTGGAGATTTTAACATTGTTTTTTGATATTTGCGCAACAGATTTGTGTTTTATTTGAGGTGTTAGATGGCTGGAAAAACATTCTGAGGAGCCTCGCAGCTTACGTAAGAATGTGACCGCTTAAGTTAGCAAAGAACGAAGTCGGAAATTTTCTTGAAAAGATTTTTGCTATTTCCTTCCAGATATTTTAATAATTTTTACAAAATTTCCATCATCCACAAATTATTCACATCTAAGTTTATGTTTTTTTTTCATTGCACAAAGTGGCAACATTCCATTGTATCTATTTTATTTGCATAACACAAACATTCATTAACACAATTTGAAACAAATACAATTGGATAAGTACTGCTGTTTTTCCGATTTTTTTTTGTTCCATTGATTACGAGATTTGCCTGCAAGGGTCATTCATTTTGAAAATGTTCAATTATGGTGGAACATTTTCCTATCATCAATAGCTTCATATTGTGTAGACAAGTGGCAACAACAATTCGTATCGAATAATTGTGATGTTTGGTTTTGAATTGTGCACTTCTTGCAACACCTTTTTACCTAGCTTTCAATGAACCTCCTCGCAGACATCGTTTTCGCATTCACATTTTTCGTAATAAACAATTTTTCCATCATTTCAAACAGTAAGGCTTATATGACTTTGCACTTAACACTTATGATGCTATCATATCAACAGTAAAGATGCATAATTCCCTTAGGTATCCTTAAAGAACTAAAATGCAAGAACAAACATCAATGCAAGGTTTTCCACTCGTGTTAACGATAATTCGCTAGACGATTACAACGTTTACTCGAAGTGGAGAAAATTTATGTGCATAACCTTTCGAATGAACTTGATCTTACAATAAAACTTCATGCAACTCTTACTTCCCGGTTGAATCGTTTTTGTTGATATGACAGCTCTCTCAGTAAGTTTGTTCTTTTTTGCTGAAAGTAGAAAAACAGCGAAAAACTGTAAAGGATATGTGACGCCGATGCATTCAAACATTGATGAGATGTAGTTATGACCGTTTAGCATAAGTAGCTCGTTTTGCGTTTCTATATCTAGATCACTTAGGCAATAGGCACTATTGAACAATGCAAAATAAACCTCTCCAAGAGACCTTTTACAGATCCAGAACAAGGAAGGAAAAACAGTCTAGATTTTCTCATAGGCAAATTGATCCATTGTGCATATGTTGCAGTGCCACATTTACCTTTATTGTGGCTTTATTTTGTGGTTTAACTCACTTTTATTACTTTTTTTGCCTTTTTACGATATATATATATATATATATATATATATTATATATATATATATATATATATATATATACGTCATCGAAGTTTGATGCGTATGAGTATACAGGGAGGAGGGGAGGAGGAGGGAGTTGAGACAGGAGGATTCCATGCCAAATTTTGCTTTGTTTTTTCTGAACAAGCGGCACTCAGGAGCACTATAAAATATACATATATTCGTTCGCACTGCGACGTTATCGCTTGTGTGTTGATGAGCATGCGTGTGTTTGTTTATGGGTGGATGTCTAAATGTGTATGTATGTGTACGTATACATACGCGTATGTTTATGTTTTTATAATCACCCGACATATGTAGCAATAATATTTTTTTATATTTCAACATATGGACGTGGAAAACACGTCACCGAAGTTTGATGCATATAAATATACCGGAAGAAGCGTAGGAGGCGGTGGTTGAGAGGAAGAAAGGGGGGGGGGGTGTCGTTTCATGTCTAATTTCGCTCCAACTAATCGTTTTTCTGAGTTAGTGGCACTCTGGAGCACTATAAAATTCGTTGATGAGCTTCTTCATCATATATTCCACTAAGAATAAGCCGAAAAATGAATGTTTATTCAGAATTTGGGCAACTGGTTCAGCGCACTGATGAGAAAGTATGTACGATATTATTCGATTTTTTTTTGAATGCACATATAAATGGTTGACTTATTTGACGGTTTTGCAAAATATTTATCATATCAACTTCAATAACAAATATTTCTTTCTGTTGCATTCTTTTTGCACATAGCTATTTTGCATGCTTTTATGCAAATTTTTGCGAAAGAGTATTGTAACGATTTCATCGTTTCGCGCATCATTTACATATGCACCCGCATACCTAGGCAGCAATATAAAATCACAAACCTATATACTTATATAGCATTGAGATAGATACAAGCCACAATCTACTGTGGTTTCCCAGGTGTTTATAATCTTTGGAAAGTCCTGTCTGCTTTCCAAATATAGGCAGACCTCGTTGAATTATGAGCGATTTTCTCTTGATTTTATTATGGCAGTCTTTTGTGACTCGTGAGTTGAAAAAGCTGCTACGACATGCATACATAGGACAGATTTGGGACATATGTAAATTAATAAGCATATACAAATAAATAAATGGGTATATGGAAAATAAATGCACTTTGACGGCAATATGGAGAAACGTATGACGTCCATAAGCGGGATGATGAAGTTTTGCAGAAGTTCTGCAAACACACACGATGTTGATATGATAATCGGCTCTATGAGTGCGCATATTTTCAGCACACCAATCATAAATGTTTTAGCAATGAAATTTCATGAGTATAATTTGACGAGTTCCCTATAAGATGATCTTCTTATTCCAATCAATGCCATTGCAGTTGATCACTTTCTGCATTAATCATTGAAATTTAAAGAAACTTAAAATTTCAAGCAATTTAGATCACATCAAACTGATTTCGTTATACAATGCGATTAGAAACGAATTTCAATGTTGATAATTTTACGCATTTATGAAAAATACTGCGTGAAATATTTCCATTTTTTGTATATTTTATTGTCTTCATATATTTTCAGTAAATAATACTCTCAACAAACATTATATTGGCCGCTATGCATATGTTTATCTCTTTATGGGAG
The DNA here is from genome assembly GCA_006503575.1 of Baylisascaris schroederi. Taxonomy (NCBI): domain Eukaryota; kingdom Metazoa; phylum Nematoda; class Chromadorea; order Rhabditida; family Ascarididae; genus Baylisascaris; species Baylisascaris schroederi. The sequence continues at coordinate 1,506,510 of QEWY01004197.1, read as the reverse complement.
AATTCCAACTTGTCGATCATTGAAGTTAACAAATGAAAGAAGTAATGGATATCATCTACACAATAGTCATCTTTCGACAATGGTCAAATTTTGGTCAAAAATAATTTTAGCCAGTCATTTCGAGCTGTCTCATAAGCTCCATATCTCATGAGTTACTCTTACTAAACTGTCTCATAAGTCACCTTCAATCATTTTTGATCTGCTTTGATCGGGTTGGTCGCAGGGCTCAATTTCTCAGCTTCATCTAATATTTTATAGTTTCCGATTCATGATATAGCCGAATTTCGTTCACGCACATCAATTACGGCTTAGTCTTTCGAAATGTAGGTCATGAGACCAGATGTGCGCATTTGCTGCAGTTTCGGATCTTTGCGCAGTGGTGGTGGATAAAAAAGCAGCCAAATGAAATCACCTTTGGCAGACAATCATACATTTTGTAATATTGAATGTCATAGTTGAGGTATCACCTTTCACACAACTTTTTAGCACCTTTTTGCATCGACCGATTGTTATAGGTTCGAAAATACAAATGAAGCCATGGCGAACAAGTGGTGTCTATCCTTCCTATTCTGAGCGAATGCTGACCTGGAATTGTGGAGGGCAGAGGTTGGCTGCTGAAGTGAGTTTTCCACAAAAAAAAAACACCTGACGCATTGAGTCGGCTCGGAAATGAATGCACAACTCAACCATATTTCGGTGACTATAGTTCTATCGATGCGATATAACGCTGATAAGTAGAGACGAATACTCACTGATTTTTCGTTTAACATGGAATCGATAATCAATGCATCCAGAAATATTTGATTGGGAAAGTCTTCAATGGGATGGAATTCTTTGTAAGCTTTAAAACATGACAGTTTATGAGAAGAAGTTTGTTCGATTAGTTTGGAAAACGGGATGCTTTTAACAATAAGCAACTCGTATATCATAGCACTGCGTATTGCATTTCTTACCTATGAATCTTAAGTTGAGCGCAGTTTCCGAGTCGATCGTCACAGATATTCTCGAAAGGGTTTGCTTACCTCCTGGTGCATTGCTGAGTGTACTGCATTCTTATGAACATTTTGCTACAGTCATTGTGATTCTAACACTTCTATTTGAAAATATTTTCATACAGAAATAATTTTTTATTGTAATTAAAGTTGACATTTTCAATTCGACGAGAACTAAGTGCATTGCGAGAATGAAATAGGGACTTTGCGTGCTAATGAGACCCGAATTTGCTACTCTCAGCTTTCCATTTGGATAACCAAATCAACCGAGTTGCTGCGAGGGCTTTCACTCACCACTATTTTTTGCTTTAGCCATATAGCATTTATGTTGTGCGGATAATTCTACGTATGTGATAAGGTGATAATTATAACATCCAAAATAGAAACACGTTGTCAATAACAGTTATTATTTAAGCTGGGGCAAGACCGAAACCTGCTTTATCATGAGGCGAAACCCATTGCCAATTTTCGTTGTGTTTTATTTCTCTAAAACTTACGCGCCAAAAATGCATTTATTATACCTAAACAACTTCATAAATTGAGGCTATTTTATATGAATTGTGCTCAGAACAGATGCTTTAGCCTAGAATTAGGCAAAACTATATGATGCAAGGCGGATTTTCTGAAAGACTGCTGAATATCTCATCTTATTCACTTAATACTCCACTGAGCGCGCCTTTCTTCTAAAATCAAGAAATACTAGGTCTAATGATCGTAAGTTGGGGATGGTCTATATGTTTCCGATAGACACGGGGGAAGGAGGGGGAGGAGGTTTTTAAACCGATCCAGCATTTCACTGTTGACTGAGAAGCTTCTCCTTTCGTTGCTGACAATTAAGTAAGGAAGTCAGTGACTTATGAGAGCACCTCCTTCAACATTGAGAATCGTTTTTGTTGAATCGACGTTCTTTGCAATATTGGAACTGACCAAAATTCAAAGTGCTTGCTTGAAATGAAGCCTGCTGTAGCTTTTTTTCCACAGAAAGCACCAATAACCTCCTGTTAAAGAACGGTAATTGAAATTAGTATTCCTGCCCTACGAAACTATTAGTTTCAACGTATGTAATATTAACTCGAATGTTTTCTGTCGTCTACATACGACCGCCAACCTCGTTTTCTGTCGTGAACAAACGAGGTTGGCGGTCGTATGTAGACGACAGAAAAGAGAATGGAAAGATCGACGGTTTATTAGAAAAGAGATTAACAGAGTTAAGGTCACGATGCATGTGGAGTAAAATTAACAAGCTGCACGGGCCTGTCACAAAACTGGCGATATCAAAACAATAAACGAAATAAGGTCAATCAAAAGCAGCAACTTTGATGGTGGCAGATTGGGCGACTTGAGCGATATTATATACTGTATGAGCGGGATACAACTTTAGAATGTGGCACCTTTTGTCAACTGTGGCAGGGCCTGATACTATGAAGCGCAAAACAAACACGCGAGAAACGAGGTGTCGGGCGATTGCTTTTGGCCGATGCCAGGTTATCAGGTTATCAATGTACCTTAGCCTAACTCGTGCGATTGACTGTTGTTCACCGCAATTTGCTTTTGTCGCGCTGTCGATGATTTTCCTCTTTGTGCTTGCCGACTTCTCTGCCGGGCTCGCAGCAACTCGAGAACTTCACAGTGGATCAATTACAATTGGTCACAATAAAAAAACTGGCCTGATTTGACGAGGGCTCGTCCACTTGCGCCCTTCCCTTTTTTCAGCCAAATCTTTATCAACCTCCTGATCGGCTCGTCCCAAGTTTGCTTACACGGTTCGGGGGATACCTTTTTGCTCTGCGATTGCCCGACACCTCAAACTTGGGTAATTAAACCTTTGACATACTTTAAAAACAACGCAAAAACGTGACATAATCGAAAGACAACTACACAATCATCATAAAATTTGAGATGAGCCAAATGAGGTGATTTTTGGTGACGAGCTAATAAAGGAGGTACGAACAAATGGCAAGAAGAATGCAAAACATCAAAGCTAATGACGAGATCGCAAAACTTCGAGGCTACCAACAAGCAACAATGAGAATCAAGTTGAATTCAAGAAAAAAAAAACAAACGAAAAAGTGATGCCGCAACGCCACTTGAGTAAGCAATATAGTCGCTACAGCCGGGGGTCAACTTAGATCGTTCTTTGAGTCACCGCGTTGAAACACAGTTTGATTTATTGTCTGCAGCAGCTAAGTAACTCACTCGCGTATCTTCGCGACATTTTTCTCTGCTATCGTAATAAAACTCAATGAGTGTTACAATTGCTGGTAATATCATTGTAGCCTCTGGTAATAGTTGAAACCAGTGCGTGCATATTGCATCGTTTCCCTCACATGACGTGAAAGGCAGCATTTATGCATCAGATATGACGGGAAGGACGAGGATGGGGAATGATGCAACATCACTGCTGAAACGAAGGGTTGCGGATATATTTACTGAGAGGTATCCCCATTATAGGATAAGCGTTCGTAGTATTTCTTTAAGGAATGCGGTGCCGAAAAATTTGCGATGCGGGAAACACTTATATGGCTAAGGTAGTTACTCCAAATACCAGGTTTTTTGCAAGAGGTGATTTCTGCATTTGCATAGCGTAAAATGTTCCATCGATCGACCGCTCTGATCGAAAATATCACAATGACAACAAATATAATTTGCAGTCGACAGTGGACTAACACTGACTGAGCTGTTTAAAATGAACTATGTCATAAACATTCTTCTTCTAATGCGATGAAATGTGAGAAACACAACACCTCCTCTCACATTGATGAGCATTACATAGCTTTATAGTAGGATAAGCAATTAATTCGTCCTTCAGAATAAATGGAAATTGATCACATATTTATCAACAATCAACATTTCTTGCATCACGTTTATGAGAGATGTATAATGATGAAATCCATACGCTCATCCAGGAAACTTCCTATTTATTCAGTTTGTCGCATGCGAAGTAAACATATAGTCGACGTCCATTTATCACTTGACATCCCTCAATCTGAAACCACTACCTCTCAAGCGACCATTTATACTTTCCCTGATGTAGACAGCTTGCTAGGGTTGGATGACGCATCAGAATGCTTAGGGCCCATATTAGGACACAGGTAAATGAAACCTCTAAGCTTCCTAAGGCGCAATATTTTGATGAAGACCACGTGACTACATATCACGGTGACCATATTTCAACATAAATGGTCACTTGGCGACCACTATAGCTGTGCTTTTTTCCATCGTTCGGTGTGTGTGTGTGTCTGCAGTTGGGTTCTAAATATTCGTCTAAATAAAGTGCTTCATCAACTCGTCAATACTTCGTCGGCTTTATATCATATCACCGCGCCTCGGACGCAACAGATTTGCCCTATAGATTTCGAAAATATGGCTATGATGTTGCCTTTTCATTTCATTTGCACATCGACCATATGCTCCACGGCGCAAATGTCATGCCATGAAAATGCCACTTGCAATACCACATGGTGCAGCAGCGTCGCGGTATAGCCCCGCGACCCTGCAGACATCTCTGAAATCTCAAATGTTTTCATGCATTTATGAGAGAGCTCTTCTATTCCTATGGATTTCACTTACGGTGAGGTTGCACGTTTTGTACACTTCCAATAACATTTATTGATATATAAGCCGGATTATACAAACAAAGTCCAAATCTTTGAATGCTCGATTCTCTTGTTGTTTGGGTTGTTAGTACTTCGTGATATTGCATCATGTGATGATATGTTATTTATGCGAGCCTATTGGAAATAAGTTTATCGCTTTCACTTAGCGTCTAGCTGTTTTTTGCTGATGTTGATTTCTTTGGCTAAGCGACTAGATTCGTGAATTCAAGCATCGATTAGAAGCTAGATTTAGAAGGGCAAAAAAATCAGGCTGAGAGAAATTAGAATGAACAGAGGTAGTTGAAGCCTGCGGGGGATTTACCTCTCGACTTATATTGCACAAAATGATTTTCTTGCAACACTACATAGAGATAAAAAAAGTTTTTTTTTTGACGTTTCTTACCACCTTACAATCTAATTTACCTATTATTCAAGAATGATAGAGAAATCTGTGAAATACTTCCGTGAAATACTTGCGCTTATCAAAAGCATTTCCAAGACAATGATAGAGAAATCGGAAGAGCTGTTTGCGTCACAGGTGTCAAAGCTGTGAAATACTTCCGTTAATGACACGGTTGAACATACAAGCATATATGCATACCGTTTGATATGCTAACTCATACATCGTTGTTAAACGATCACATCCAACGATAGACACAACAAGTGAAAACAACCATGCAGTGCTGCAAGTTTTGTGATACTTAATCAAACGAGCCATTGCACGTGGTCCACTTTGGATACCCCCATTCTCCAACTATTCAGTTTGAATCGTTCAGGTTTTTTTTTTTTGGTGTAAAATTACATAGCGACTTTAGGAAGCCGGGAAAAACAATACAAGAGCATGAAACTCTACGACATAGAATAAATAAAATATGGACAGCTTAATAGATCAAAGGATTCTACCGCACTTTGCGGAAACACATTCCAGTGAAATATGCGTAAAATATAGAAACGCTATTCAGATTATTGCTATTTCGAAATTCTTTGGTTGTAAATTGGTGTGCTTGGAAGTTGGTTGATAACGCGAGAAAGTTTTGTCTGATTTCTGCTTACCGAAATTGTTTCAAAAATCGTGAACAATATTTTATATATGGCAGAAATTTGAAAGCTTTTTGAAGAGTAAATCATTAATAAGCTGAAAGTTTTCTAAAAAGATGAAAAAGTAAAGTGTTGACAAATCGTCGATTGGCCAAACCCGGTTGAAATGCAATTCATTCGCTAATCACTTTTCATCAATTTTCATGAAATATGATCTTGTCTTACTAATTCTTCCTCCATGGTTGCAACAAATATATGGCCTTATTTATCATTAGTTTTGATTGTATTCTCGTGCCTATCTACAAACTTCATAGCAATATTTCATTCATAGCAGGTGGTATTCTCTTGTTATTTCTCAACTCTAAAATGGTTTGATTTTGTTGACTATTCAGTAAAACTTTCATTCACTTCAGTATGAAACTATGCTAACGTTTCGTGATCGTCGAAGAAACTTCCTGCGATGACGCAATAAAAAAAACTCTCTTAGTCACCTCTCTTGTTAAATTTTTTGATATAATCAGCAAAAATGCAATACTAGATTCGTTCATACAAAGAGAACTTCTAAACACTGCACAATTCAACGTCGATAGCTTCACAGTTTTATTTCCTATATGTGTGACTTTGAGTATGAAAATTCAAGTCTAAGTCATATATAATGTGATTATGCAACTCTGCTATGCACCTTATGCAACTTTCGTTTGCTCTTTTAGGGAAAATTAGTTATGGAAGTAATGGATTGTGGCATCATCAACTCGTTAGGAGCTTAGTAAGTAAAACGAATGCTAGTTTCTTATGAATGAAACTTCTGAGTGGGAAATTAGATTCTGTACTTCGTCGCTTCGTATGAAATTTTCGGTCGCTGTCTGCATGGAATGGTAATAGGCCTTATTCTATGTGCATTTCAATGGCCATATTTTGCTCGATGCTAGGCTTTTTTCTTGAAAAGCTGAAAATTTTATCGTTTATTGCATGATCGTGCCCACAAATTTCTTTCATCAGCTAATTGAAATTATGGCAGTTAAGCACCTCTCATGAAAAAAGAATCTTTAGTGTTTCATACAAAATATCGAAATGAATGCTTTCTCAGGTTGCCAATGAGATTCTTTCTTTCTTTTTTTCTTTTTCTTTTTCTACAGCTGATCATATAGGTAGCCTCATTGTTGTCAATAGTGATATCTGATATTCAATGGAAGTTGCATTTGTTCTACTCAGTGTTCCTAAAGAGTCATCCAAACTAATAGAATTTATGCATATTCTCTACACTTCACGACGTAGATATGCTGAATGTCACTCCATGATGTTGATTTCTAGCGACCAATCGATTTTAAAAAAGTCATCCGAACCATTCCAATTACGTCCTCTTCGGCAAACTTCACCACTATCTACAAAGATCAGACTCTACTCTAAGACCGGGATTATTAGAAGAAGTGAACCAAAGAGAAACAATGAGCATCAAGTGAACAGAGGTGATTTTGTTTGCTCAAATTTAACCGGAAATGTGCAAAGAAAATGATAAACAAAGATGATTCTGCTTTGAATGTGAAATAACCTCAGAGAACGAGATGTGAGGTATTATTACATGGGATGTTTAAACTTCGTTTTTCGTAATTTCACTTCATATTTGTTATATATTTTTGTCGTAAACGCATTTTTTTCATTTTTTTTCTCATATTCGCCTCATTTATTATCTATCTCAAGCTTTGCAATGTTCCTTTCCCTTGACGACACAGATGCATGAAACGTTAAACACCGCTAAGAAATTACGGCGAAAAAATATTCTTTTTAAACGTCAACTTGGTTGAGAATTTCTTTTGTAAAACTTGGTGAAGATGAGTTGATATAGACACATTATACAAGAATCCTTCGATAGACTGAAAAATGTCCACTATCATCAGCAACATATTTATCAGCTTTTATGACCTATAAGTCGTGTTTTTGAAATACGACTGCTTTACTTATAAAGCGAATCCAACAAAACAACAAAAACTCCATCAGCATGTTTTAATGCATCAAAGGAGATATGTGAATAATGAAAAAGCATCATCCACTCAGCTGTTTCCTCGGAAATAATGGATTTTCAAAGTTGACGGCGATCAGAACAGATTGAAGTTGACAGCGTGACAAAATCGACAACTACATTTCATTGAGGATTTAACGCAGTAAAATAGCCCGATGGTGGTAAAAAGCAGCCCTTGCGTAAGTAAAGTGACAACAATTTTTGCATAGTCGTAATAATTTTTCATTTTTGTTGGATCGAATGAGCCTTCCAATAAAAGCTTACTTCCTAACAGGATATCCGCAAGCTTGAAGTAGGCAAGGAATTGGAACGCTTCTAAATCGGCTGGTTCAAAGAATAGGTGGCTGGTTCCTGCATCAAAGCCGAGAATAGATCTTGCTCTCCACTCTGCCAGTCACGTTCAAAGCAATGCAGTGAATCTTGTGATTGGAATATATGAATATAGGGGCAAACGAAGAGTTGGACAAACAAGCAGAATCTGCACAAAATATATTTATGCTTATGCGTAAAGCAAAATCTTAAGAGACTCTTTTGAAGCATTTTTCTCATCTATTAAGTGATATACCTGCCATAGGGATATGGGTCATTTCTGTTGCTTTTCTACTGCTTTTGTTGAATATTCGAAATGAAAGTTTTCTTCTCATGTTTATTCTCAATATTGTTGACGAATATTCCGCCTCACTGATTCTCTCATTTCGATCAACAACGCATTTCAATAAGGCAGTAAATATTTATGAAAATAATTCGGCTTCTTTTCATTGTCAACAATTATTGTTCAAATGAGCATAAATTAACAAATTCAAATAGGTGAAATTCGAAGAAAACATCGAAAATCTTTTCTTTTCTTTAAATACGTGATTATAAATTAAGAACCATTTAAGAACTATCATTAAGAACCCCACTAGATGGCTTTTGTATAGGCAATTTATGAATTAATAATTATTAGAGTTAATGTGATGATGAAATTCACAATCTATTTCGGGAGATAATTCTCTAACTTTCCTCTCCCTGACTCGTGCTCATTGAGCTCTCCACCTAGACAAATCACCCCCCAGACGGAGTTTTCCTTCCTAACCGAAAATCGTTTTACCAAATTAAAAATAATCACGATTTATAAGATTTATTCATCATATATCGGCACTTTTTTTGATTTTCACTAATTAATCAAACAATTAACGGCAGCTATATTTTTCCATCTCTTCTACTCATTATTTACGTTATATTTCTTTTCCTTCTTTGCACTATCTAAGTGATTATACCCACATCGTTATTAATCGTAATGAAAGTGACATCTTTGCTTAATACAAACAATATAAATTCACCGATGAGAAAAAAAACACTTTTTGAATGATGAGAGAAAGTAAAATTTAAGAAAAACTTATTCGAACGATAGACGTTGATTGTTTCAAAAGAGATTTATTTATAAATATTTATATCGCATAGAAATTATTCGAAAATATATTTTTTCTTTCTTCCCATTAGCTTGAATTAATGATTGGAAAACGTTTGAAAATTTTGACAGGCGGAAATAATTTTTTTTTGATACTTTCTGAGGATTGAAGCATAAACATTGGAAAAAAATTTTACAAGAAAAAAGGAAATATTTCATAAGATATTTTAAATGGGAAAGAAGGTCACAAAAAAAATTTCTTTGCTATTCAAAAGTTCAAAACTTTTCATTAATTAACTCGAATATTTCTCTTAGTTGTATTTCGATGATATCATTGATAAACATATATTATCAATGATTATTCTTTTATTAGTTTAGCCACTCTATTAGTGCTTTACATAAATATATACTTCATTAGGCAATAATATCTCTGTGGTAAATAGAAAGCGCTATTGTTCTACTACAATTCACTTTGCCCTTCGTATCTCTCTTCAGAGCAAAGTTTGTCTATTGCGGAAGTTCAATATCCATAGAGTATAAACCATCAAGTTTTTCATCTACCCTTCTATCTTAATTCTCAGTTGAGTAAATGAATTGCGATGACATGCCGATATTGATGTCGTTATTGTTTGTTGCATCACAATAAGGAAGCGAACACCTAACAATATTCATAGATGAGCACTTCATCTTATATCTTTAGGCTATACCCTAGGAAAAAATTATACCTTTTTTTTTCAGATCCAAATAGCTCAAATAACCGAATTTGATCAAATAAACTTCAGAGTTAAACTTCTGGATAGAGAATGGTTCGTTGGATGATTTGACCAATTAAACTACAGAGCTGAATTTCTGGATTCTGAGTGGTTCGTTGGATGTTACCCAGCAATGAGAGGCCAACAATTGAAAACAATCTTCAATGTGGCGACACTAACAAGAAAATAACGTGATTTCATGAGCGTTACCAAACGTGATAAGTTATAACTAAGCGCAAAACGAATTATTGCCTTGAGCGATCGGAAAACATTCATTATTTGTAGAGATCTCGAATTCGTCATTTTGTTATTCATTACAGATGCAATCTTGTTTGCTTTGTTCTAATAATATAAACACAGAGGTGAATAAATATAAATAAAAATACAGATGTAAACATAAACATAAACTAAATATAGATAAATATAAACAAAAATAATTATGAACAAATAAACAAATAAACATATATATATGTATATATATATATATATTTATATATATATATATATATATATATATATACCTTGTATTTCACTCCATTATATAGTTTATAGCGAATTCCACAATCAGCACTCATTGCCAACTTAACGCCGATCGATGTTTCAGTGAACTAATCCGATAAATTTCTTCGATAAATTATGCACACAAACGCTTTTTGATTTCATATCGAAAAGCTTGACGTGTTATTTCCACAATGATGCAATATTGCACTTCTTCATAGAATATGCAATTGCATTACTCTTATTTCTTCCTATGATTCCGTGACAAATAAATAATATCTCCTGTTTATTGCTCAAAATCAAACAATAAACAAGAAGCGGAAATTCTCTTCGAGGAAAATTTTTTCAAACGAAATATTTTTATAGTTGCTTTTGAATTCAAAATTGCTCGACAAGAAAGGAAATAATGAAATTTAACAATTTCCACTTGAGGAAATAACTTTCTCGATAAGAAATAAACAAAAATTTGTAATAAGGATAAAAAATTTGTTTTCGTTGGCATTGCAAGTTCATTTTGTAGTAACAGATTTAAAAAAAAATTTTTTTTTTAGCAGGTCATATCAAATCTAATTCATTTCATGTATTCTTGCAAAATTGCTGTGTGAAAGTAACTGTGCCAATGTATGTGTGTGCACGTCTGTCTGTCTGTCAGCACAATAGTTTCTACCTGTAGAGCATTAAAATCAGCACTATGAGATTTAGAGGGCATAATATATATCATGAGATAATTGATCTCTTTTGCCATCTTTCATGTTGATTCGCCAAACAGCAGTGCCTTTGAGGAAAATTAAGCTGGCGGTTAGAGGAGTTGAAATATTATAGCACAATTTTAGATCACTCTTGCGCTTTTCTTATCGTTTACTTCATAGGATGGGTGTCATCCTTTTTATGGACAAGAAAGCAATTGCTTAATGAAACCTCAGGATTTGTTTTATAGGTAGAAGGTGAAATTTTGTTTCGATAAGTACCAAAACCTGAAAAATGTTTTTTGATGACTGAATAATGCTGACCAAATACCGTGCCCTTCTTTTATAGCGTTCAACTTCCAACGATAGTATTTCCCGGTGGATGTCCTCTGGTTTCTTTATTACACTTGAAGTTTATTCCATTAAAATGAGTGAAGAAACAACTGTTTATGACGTGGTAGATTGAAGAACGCTCTCAATATTACTTCCGGCGCTTTTTAGATATCAAAAACTGTTAGCGGTAGTTGCCATCTCTTTGAGCTACGTCGTTGCAAAGTCGTCCACTCGATGCATTCATTCCACCTTGCTAAAATTACGGCAGCAATTAACTGCAACGTTGAGGTAAGAGTGGGGTGACACATCGGTGCTGAGATATATGCAGCCAGTCGGCTGGCTTCAAGCATAAATCGACTGGCGCTCGTCGAATATCAACAACGAGGAAAATGGAGGCGAATGGCCAGCCGTTTACACTTACTATGTGAATTAATGCAGCCACTCGACGCGAACGGGCCCCACATCTCTATAGTTTTAGTGAGCGCACGCTTGAATACCACACTGATTCGCCGTCGGGCAGCATGCGGCATTGCATCCTATCAACAACACAACACGTCAGATAGACATAACTTTTGCGTGTCTTCTGACATATGCACCCACTTACACGACGCGAAGCACCACACACAAACACATACATACACAAACACACGCACGCACACAAACACACACACATACACAAACACACGCCCGCACACACATACACACACACACAAATCCCGCAAACGTTCGATGAGGTAACGTTCGGCCGCTCTGCATGCAAAGTACATGTAGGTCTTGGAGGAAAAATGCCATCGATAGACAACTAACAAGAGAAATAGCGCTATGAAAGAGCATCAAAGCGCAGAGGTGCAAAGAAGCAGCGTCTCTCTGTGATCTGCCCATTTCGCGTGATCTCTCGTCTGTTTACATTTATACACCGGGTAAACAGCCGAGTAAACAAGGCCTATGTGCCTCTGCATCGCATTCGTCGGCCCGACTTCTAGAGAGCGCTCTCTCGGCCGTCTCTCTTCCCCCGTTCTCGATGGAATCGGTGCGTGTTTTTCAATCTCAAAAAAAAAGAAGAAAAAAGAAAAAAACATCTGCCCATCCTTGATTTATCATAATCCCCTCCATTATTGCTTACTCATATTCATATTGCTGAGGTGTATTCGTTACCTCCTAAAATAATGCTTATGTTTTCATATTTGTGGAGTTTATTATATCTATATCTCTGCACTGCGAATACAACAACTCGGATTTGCGTTCGATCACCATGAGCATTGAAGTTGTTCGCTTCAATAAGAAAAAAAAAACCAAAATCATTCAATGTTCATCGACCTCTATCGTAATGCTATTGGCACGTAATCGATTTTTACAGATCATTACAGTCTACAGATCAATACAATATTCTGTGTTGTTCTATGAAATAAACTATATCACTTACCGTAATTCGTTATGCTAGAAATATTTTTTTTTTGCATCAGGTGCATTAAAAAAAAAGAATGTGATTGTTGAGAAATATATTCTCTTATCTACTAGTGATCTATCATTGATGTTTGTATATTTTTGCGCTATAGGCATCGCATCGATTTTGAAAGTTTTTATTTTCGTTTTGCTATATGGGCATCTTTTGTTATTTGACCTGCCAATCTCCTGATTTCTGATGGATGAGAGAGTTCCCCGAATGTTGCGGCTGAAAGAGTGGAATTTATTTAGACTACAGCTAGGTGGAGTTTTTTGGTGAAAGAGTAAGCTTATATAAACTACGATAGAAACTACGTTGAGTGCTTCAAATATTGTATAAAACTTCACCGATCTTGACCATATGAAGTAAAGATATAAGCAGGTCGAATAACATAAGGTATCTATTCGATCTTTTAACGCTTGAAGTTATTAGGTAAAACTTTTTTTTTTCAGCATTAAAGCGTTATGAGGTGAAGCGCTTATTAATTTGCATGATTCAGAAACGAGGTTTTCTTTTTTTTTTTAAATTTTATTTTTAGGCATCACCATCCAGCACAACGGCGAATTCCACACAAGAAACATTCGCTCACGGTGTGCTCATGCAACAAAACGAACAAATTCAGGTTTGATTAATCTTGCTGCATTTTCGAAATGATTCATACCATCTCAAACAAATAGTGCAACATTTGATAATGATTGTCCCGTTTCATATCGATGAACCAGCGAATGGTTGTTGGGATGATTGTTGACCCTAAAGGGTGTTTTTATTGTCGAGTGAACAACACTCTTCCTGCGTCACTGATCCCATCGAACTGACCACGCCCTTCAGATATTGTTGATCATTCGTGCTGATGCATCCAATGTTTTCCGTTACTTATTTATCGGTTTCCATTTCAACAGTTGCACTAATTTTGGTTAAATTGTTGTTGTTTTGTGCTCAATAACCTCGACTACTACTATTCTGATGAATGCGTCCATGGGAGGTAAGCACTGAATAGAACCTTAGAAAAGCGTGGCACATAATTAGTCAGTGCCAAGGAGCGGAGAGCAATAATGGAACATAACCTAAGAGATGCGATGAGCTTATAGGCTTTTTTAATTGGCTGCTATATAACAAAAGGCAAGGGAAGAGGGAACGAGAGGTAAAGGGAAGGAATTGGCAAGTGGTGGAGATAGTGGAGTATCCTCAATTGAGGAAAATGTTGGTAGTGGTCGCTGATATTTCAATGTTGAGAAAATCTCTAAGCAGAATTGTAGCGTTTGCGAAAACTATGGAAAATGTTGGTTGCATCCAGAAAATTCCGATCCGACGCGGCATCCATGCGCAAGATTTTCTACTGCAAGGATGAATTTTTTCGAATATACCTGCCGTGATACTAGGGGCAGTGTTTTTTTTAATGTTTGTTATTTGAAGCGTGTAATGCTGTTTTGTAACGTTCGGAAAGCACAAGCGTCTTTCAATGCTCATGCCAGGTGCACTGTTATCGTTGCTTCGATCCTTGGCAGCTGTTCATTAGGCCATCCTTAGAAAAGAACTGCCATCCACTATTCTATTTGATCCTTTTGAGTCTTCAAAGAATATAATCACAAAGAGTTTAATTATTTTCTCAGATGTTTTTGATTTCATCAGTTCACATCTGAAAGCGTGCCGAAAATTGCTGTCAACTTAATGAGTAACCAACGTTCGCTTGGTGGGCTGTTTAAAAAATCCGCATTTTATTCACTATGCAAATTTTCTAAGACAAAAAACCAATTTAACGGTATTTGAAAAGACAAACAAGAATAACAATCGGAGGCACACTAATTATGCAAATTTTGGTCCCACATACAGCTTTCGCATGTTGCATGGAAAACAATTCATTGTACTCGTAAATATTCTAATATTCGTTGGAAAAGTTCAATGGAAATAATGCAGTAATATTTAGTAATCCAGTCTTGAAGGTAATTGTATTTGTAAAAAAAATATCACATCTATTAAATTTTATCATATGCGTTATGTAGTTAGAAGATCGTATAAATTTACTGAGCATACTTAGCGTTTTTTTCGGCGCATTCATCATTTTATATGTTTGGAAAGTTTTTAGAAAATATAAGTTTTTTTAAACCGTCGAATTGAGTGTTTTCATGCATGTTTTCTTCTTTTTTTTAATGAATAAATTTATAGACTTCATTCTGTAAAATAGAGAACATCTGATAGAGGTCAGTAGGTTCTTCTGCACATTATCGTATTTCGTTCGATTATGTTTTCTTTTTTTTCTTTTTTTTGCCACTTACCTGACGATCATTTCGTTCAGGTGTTTGAATTATTTTTTATTTTTTATTTTTTTTTTTTTTGCAGGCAGAGCAAATGTTCTTACTTGCGCTACAAGAGCGACTCGCTCAACAGCTGCTCCCACAGAACGATTTGCAACGAATTTGGCAAAATGTTATGCTCGGTTTACCGGCATTATTACCACCTCCACTTGATTTAGCGGCCGCATTACCGGGTACAAGTCAACCGCTCACTCATCCTCTCTATCAGGTGAGTGAAATCAATATTAACTACTTCCTCATATCTATTGTTAGTTCCATTATACGCTATTGAAAATGATGAAAGCTATGACTTTTATCCTCGCAAAGTTCATATTATCCGTTCAAAGTTTAATCTCTTCTCTACTTCCCTCTTCTTGCTATCGCGCTTAAGAAAATTGCATTTGCTTAGCTGAACCATCCACCTACACTGCTCGTAACCATCACATACATCGACATCACTTCACAGTGTAAACTTTAACCTCAGCTCACATAAAATAATGCTGTTTAATATGTTTGTATGCCAATGAATGATGCAAAAAGTAGGGCAAGACTGTTTTATCGAATATTTTGCTAAATTTTTATGAATGACTGATAGCTTTAAGTGTTTTCTGAGAACTCACGAGAATTTTGAGAATAGTTAAATAAATGCGAAATTCATTAAAAAACCATTTATCGACTGCATTAAAAACCATTTGTACTGAGGTCTGTCGATCATTCACATATATCTCAACTTATTCATTAAACGGCCAAAAAAGTTGCTGACACTTCTCGTAGAAGTATTTAATTAAACTCTAATCTGTCCACTGTCATATTTCTTTGTCATTTTAGTTAACAAAGTTATATTGTTTCTGAATTTCATCTATTATGGTTTCCGGATATCGTTTATTATACGCTTTTACAAGTTTAATTATAAATTCGAATTCTAATCATATATTTTTTTGTAAAATATATGAAATTTGATGAGTTTAACTCATAGCGCATCATGCGATCTATATCATCAATCTTGCAACGAACTCCGAAGATTTAAACCTATAAAAAAATCACACGCATGTTACACCAATGTGGCGCGAAAAAGTAAACTAACCTCTGTAGAAGGTTCTACACGAGGGAGTAGATGAAATTACGAAATTAGAGCACTATTTTGTGTGACTACTGTTTTTTGACAACGTAAAATTCGGCCGGAACTACCTGTCACAATACACGTATGAGTTTTATCAAGTCGGTTTTCCCTGCGAAATCCCGAAAATAGAAGCAAAACATGTAGATTTCGATGCCATTCCCTACGGAAGTTGCTGTCGTTGTCGGTTGTTTATTAAATATGATTGTATGAGAGGTATACGTCGGTCAGTGATTGTCTATGCATCGATTATCGTTTTTAATGTGTAATCTTTTTTACACATCTGTTCACTTTTCTGCTGCATATATTCAACGCATACGAATGCACTTCAAATTCCTATTGATTGGCGTTATTGCATCCCGTAGAAGGAAGTCAATTATTTCCGATCCTCTAAATTCCTCTCAATAACATCCTAAAAGCATTGTTTATCATGCGTTGCGATTGACATTAGCAATGAACTAATGTGTTATTGGTTTACTTGATTGCAAATAGTTGAAGTGGAGATGAATTTCGCATTTTGCAATTCTCTATTGAATTATGAGAAAATAGAACCTCAAGCGTTAATAATTTCCTCATCTTTATGGAATTTGGAGCCAGTTATGATATCGAGAAGAATCATCCCTTTGGATGCTTTATTTCCTCTATGTGAATGTTTGCCGCTGGCATACAGATAACTGCTCATGACGTGGAATGTTTAAGATTCATTTTTACCTGTAATGTATTCAACGCATGATATCCGCAAGCACTATTAACCCTCACCGCGGTACACTCTACTCATATAGTGGCTATCAAGTAAATAATTGTTAACGTTGTTGTTCGCGTAGGTTTTCATCAAGAACTACTCTGGGGATCGAAACAAATGTGATAGACGCTGGAAGATGCTTTAGTTCGAACTGTAATTTGCTCTCTTCGGAAGGGAATTGTTATCTGTGTAGATAGTTTTTTTAAACACATAAAAATTTCTTCATTACTTATTGATAGATGGAAATCCATGCTGCAACAATTCGTCACAATTCGTTCTTCTTTATCCAATAGATTGAACTTACGCAATATTTCTTTCTGAGAGTTCCGCTACAAATTAATGGTCAAAGCTTGTTTGAATGTTGTTGTAAATGTAGAAGTTGTCTAGTTAATTGCGCCGATTTATTATTTTATCAAATTGAATTGCTCATCATAATTTACCGAAAAAAAAGAATTTTCATTATATTATACGCGCATTCTAGCTATCAAATTTCTGATCAAATATATATGCTAAATTTTGATAGTTTTTTGGGGAAAAAATTCGATTTTTTTCAACGATATTGAGTCTTCATTCACGATCTTAAAGCCATTCTTTTTTCTTTTTTCATATCAAAGGAAGAGACATTGTATGATCGTTCGTCCCAAATTCGACTGAAAAAAGAAACTCGTGAATTTCATAAATACATGCGAAAAATCGTGGCTGCATTTACCTATAATTTTTTCTTCTCGCATCGATAATTCAAAATCGTCTGTCGTATTGGGAGTATCAATTAGAAATTCAACTTGTAACGTTGTCCCATTGCCATTTTTTCGATGATGTTTTATAATCGTTATTTTAATGATAACATTTATTTCTTATTCGATTATGAACGCGAAGAAGTTTTTTTCAAAGAAAACAATTGAAATTTGACACTAAAATTGGGAGTTCGAGATCAGTTTTATCGAAGAAACCAATGAAAAGAAAATTCTCATTCAATATCGAAGTTCTTGAAAAAATCTTAACCAGTTGAAAAAATCTTTATCAGTAGTAAAAAAAACAGCAAAAATTTCCAACCTGTATAGGGAGACAAAAACCAGTAGCGTACAAATTTAGATGGAATTTGTAAGTGATGATGGGAGTAGATAAACGAAAAGGTCATTGAAGTGGTGAACAAATGCTTTCTCATCTCGTGTTACCTGAAGTCGACCTATATATTAGCATTCATAGCATGGTCTATGGATAGGTCATCACTAACAAGTTTGACTTCACGCACCTATCAACTGAACATGTGGTCAATGTGTTGCATACACGACGACGATGCCGATCGTTGTTGGTGCGAAAATTATTTTCTTGTCGTCCACGATGTATTCAGCAAATTTGTTTCCGATGAATAATTATTTGCTGAAGTTTTTCAAATTTATTTCGTTATCTGTCTCATCAATGAATTCATTCTATTCAATTCTATGTCTATGAGCATACTGGAAATCTATGTTTCTTCTATGCAGTCTTCTCCATCTCTGATATATCTGCTACACTCATCGTTTGTTGAACTATTATCTTCTATCTATCTGCGAAATGTTCATGTTTTTTTCCTTTATTTCTTGGGTTCAATGCGTTCAATTTTTCTTGTTGAATGAAGGTTATTTCAAAAAAGTTCTATAGTTTCATTCAAGAAGGGAAACATCTGAGATATGTTTAGGCGAAAGCAACTGCCATCATGATTTTAAATTTATTAAAGTGGATTATCTTAAATTTTTTTCAAATTTTGCCGAATCATTTCCTAGACGATATTGGATTTATATGCCTTTATGCTTGCTTATTCAATGATTTCAACCTCAACCGATCCATGTCTTTTCGATTAATTGAGAATTATTGTCCTGTAAGGGTGGTATAAATCCTGAATTTAATATCTAATTTCGCTCAGAAACAGCCATTCAAATGCGCTGACTGATTTATTACCGAATGTACAATGAAGCAATCCCTTATTGTTGTTTAGTTTTTGTGATTCTTGCAAATATTTG
The DNA here is from genome assembly GCA_006503575.1 of Baylisascaris schroederi. Taxonomy (NCBI): domain Eukaryota; kingdom Metazoa; phylum Nematoda; class Chromadorea; order Rhabditida; family Ascarididae; genus Baylisascaris; species Baylisascaris schroederi. The sequence goes on along the minus strand of QEWY01004197.1, from coordinate 1,487,614 downwards.
TGGAAAAAAAAAAGCGTCACAGTTATATCTTTTGATGTGTTTGGTAGTTTAGAGCCACTGATCATTGATGGTTTTTCAACAGTTACAGTGTAAACCCTACATCTGCTTCTCGAATATTTTCTTGGTCGCCTGGGGGTGGGTGAGATGNCAATGCTAATGAATGCTAATGAACATAAATGCTAATGCAAGAAGGTAATTTTGTATATATATATATATATATACGATAGAAATGCGAAATGAAGGAGGAAGGACAAGAAAGAAATAATAATAATAATAAAATGGAAGTCAGAGTTCGCGAGAGAGAAGGTTGGTGAGGTTGGATAATTGCGAAACAACAGTGTTACTACTCATATTCCATCTAAATAGAATCGCGAAATTTGCTTAGAGGCGAACAAGATGGTTCTGCGGGCAATATTTTCCATGATGTTCTGTATGGTCATACATATTTTAGGGCAATAAGGAAAATGTAGTATTTCTTTGTTTGTTTGTTTGAGCTAATTACCCTCTCCTATTAAGCTGCAAAGGGCCCTCACATTGTATAATTTCCCTGGCGGCTAATTTTTTTATTTATTATCTGGGCATATAACTTTTTCTTCATTGAGTAGTTTTCCCTTTTTCACACACACAAATATACAAATATTCTTTCAAGTTCTTTCAGTTTGTGCTATACGAATGTATGCATTGTTCAAATTCTATACATGGGTAGATAAATATATAGGTAATATAGTGAATGAATTCAAAATTGTTCTTTTGTTGTATAGAAACCAAAAACGAAGAGAAAGTTTATCGTAGAATACTATGAACCATTCTCGAAATCATCTACAATCTCACTTCTGAATATATAATGATCTTATGGAATTTTCAAGTGGAAATTTATTCCAATTAAGTGGATATTTTTATTGCGTCGAATGGCTAAAATTCTAAAAATAGCACATATCGCTAATTGCAATAGCTTTTGTTGATTTATGTGAGAGTTTGTGCAAATTAATAAATACCTAATGGAATTGCAATGCTGCGCACAAATCAGTTTTTGCTTATGTTCGCACAATTAGTTAAGTGGAAATTGACTTAATGAGTTGCGAGGTTATAATGAAGCGGTGATGTTTTTTCTTTTTCTTTTTGGCAAAAATTTTGAAGAAGGAAGTGTTGCTTGGGAGAGTTTATTGTGGAAAAGAGGGAGATGCTACTATTCCACGTATTACGGTGATTGCAGTATAAGCATACATGTATGAGAGCAGTTATAATATTCGGTGATCATGAAATCAGCATTGTTTAGAGGTTTGAGTGAGTGCGTACGAGCGATTGTTAAATTTGCAATGTTGATATACATGAATTTAGTGAGTAAATGCGCTTTGAGTGAGTGCATACGAGCGATTGTCAAATTTGCAATGTTAATATACATGAATTTAGTGAGTAAATGCGCTTTGAGTGAGTGCATACGAGCGATTGTTAAATTTGCAATGTTAGTATACATGAATTTTGTGAGTAAATGCGCAAAGCATCATTGGAAGCATGCGTTATTTATGGTCGAAAAGAAATTTCACATCAAACACATAATTGGTTCGATGTCTCATCTCGTTGAACGTTTTGCAGTCATCAACATTCATTGAGCATTTTATCATATGTTCAATTAAAGCAGCAAGAAAAAGGACTAATGTACAGCGCAATGCTTATGAAGTAAAACTGTGTTATTATAGGGCTTCATGATGGATTTTTATTTAATTTCTTTTGTTCATATGAGTTGATTGTTTTCACTAATGCACATTGGGCGAATACAACTCATCGTTGTTTGCACCTTAAAAAAATGCCTATGGTTCAACTCTATCATTTTTCCTCAGGGGGGAAATTTGCATATACGTCATGACTGTTTTCCTCGCATATTATAAATAGTTTAATAATAAAATTTTAATGGCTGAAAGGTAAGGACAGAAATTGTTGTTGTTGTTGGGTTGTCTCTTGTGACCTCACTGAGGAAAGGTTCATTGAGGAGGTTGGAATCATTTTATAGTCTGCCTTTTCGAGTATTCTGATGAACGGAAATTTCACTGAAACTTCTTCACACAAACTCATTCAGTTCGGCTTGTTTTCAACGGATGGGACATGTTTAGAAGAATTTCCGCATGAAGTCGTTAGTAGTGGGATTCGATAGCTTTCATGAGTGTAAAAGGCTATCTCCTTATGCCGTTTTGCAGATCTGCTTTGGATGGATATGTCATGGTGGTATATGTCTGCAAGGCTTATCTTGCAAATCACTGAAGCTAAGATTATGAAAGTTCATCGATGGAATATAAGCCATAGATTGGCATCTTATATCATATTTTACATTGTTCTATCAACTTCAATAGTACTCTATAGATAAATGATAGCGCTTTGAATATAGCATAAATTTTGCAACATTCTCATTGATATTTTGCGTAGATCGGATAAAATAAGAACGAATCTCTGTTAGAAGATTTATATGAATGTTCGGATCGTTTAAAAAAGTGAATGCATTGTCCTATATGTTTTTATTATTTTTTATTTTGATAATCAATGGAACTGGTTCGTCAAATGAACGAATGTGCGAGAGCATAGAGTGAACGTCTCTTTCAACTCTTTTCTACTTGAAATTTTCACCCAATGACGCATCGAATATTTTGCAACAACAATGAATTTGCCGAATTTGTCTTATGAAGCAGACGTGGTCAGTTATAGGTTGAAATATTTCTGCGAATAACGCATTGAAAAAGAACTCAGAACATAAAAGGCGTACGATATTTCATTAGTATTCCACAGAATTAGATAGGACCTTCATTCTTGAAATACTGACAAGTTCTCAGTAAAAGATAATTTGCATATAGTAGTGGGCGTGAAATCTATTCTTAAGAGGTAGGTGAGAAGGGAACTCCTTCCAGATTGGGCAATACCCGTTTCTGGAACAGCGCTGAATGTTCTCAGGATTTTTGACTTTAGTCTTAATTCAGTAGAGCACTGTTCATGGAAACCGAGCCCCTGTGATCATCGAATAATTACCCATTCATCTGCAAATCTAAACTGCACTCTTGGTTTTACGCCATTTTGTTTAATTTTTAACTTTTAGAACTTTATAGCCTTTACTGTGATTCGGTAGCAGCCATGAAATCTTCTGGTTTAATAAATTTAGAAGGAAATAATGGTTCAGATGATACAACTGTGCTCATATTTCGGAGCACATTTTTGTTGCTGTTGCGAGTGCAATTATTTGAACGCCCCCGAGCACTTTTCAGTATAAACGCCAAATTGTGTTGGCGCATTTCATCTTGTTGATTATATGACACATTCAGTTTTAGATAAGTTGGCCTCCTTGTTACATTTTAAGTCATCATAAAAAGTGGACTGTTACGGAAGTCACTTATTTTGACGCTATCAACCACAGCGAGTTTATTCAAATATTTTTATTTATGCAATTTCTTTTTTTTTTTACTCAAATTGTTTTATTTATGCAAATTTCCTAAATACAGCTAATGGATATTACTTCGCTGAGAATATTTATTGCCATTATGGCTTACTGTCACTGTGTGGATATTTTTTACTTGCTACATTTATAAATTATTAAGTTACATTTTATATTCATTGCATTTTGATTATTACAACTTCGATCGACGATCCTTAGACGATCTTCTCTAATTATTTGCATTTTGAATAATCACTATTTACGATAATTTCGCTCATACATAAAAGGGTATAGCGGTAGTGATTAACCAATCAACAGATGTTTATTTGTTCTACAGCAGTGACAGAATATGAGCCGAACTAGTGTTGGAATACATATATATATATATATATATATATATATATATATATATATATATATATATATATATATATATATATATAAACAGTTAAATATTCATTGATAATATATATGTAAACAATTAAAATACATTCATTGATAATAATAAGGTTGTCATTATGTTGATCATCGTTTTATGGTCATCGAATTTATCTGCGCTATTTGAGTTGTGTTCGATACGATCGTTTATCAATATAATTATGACAGTTTTGAATAGTGATCTTTTTTTGTCAATATTAGTGTTGGTATGTGTCGAGAAAATTGAAAACATCCGATGCATTTAGCAACTCTTATATGCTCATACACACCTGTCTATTGTGATGCTCATTTTTTATCAGGTATATTTGGTAATGCTATAGAATGCAGCGAAATTATGACCATCAAATCCTTTAGTTTTCATTTACTTGGAATGGATATTTAAAGTGCATTTTTTCCATGTTTTATTTCCGGAGAGTTTTTTTTTTCTGTTATTTCGATGCCATACTCAATGGCGACTTGTTTCAGCATCCAGCAGAATTACATTGGGGTGAAAAATCTTTCTTGAGTATTAAAGACGGATGAGAATAGCTTATGATCAACCCATTTGATACGGCTAAATTTTCATAAGGTGTTCGTAGATTTTTAGAATTATCTATTCAGCGTTGGTTTATTTAATGCAGGATGCGCTTAGCTTTTGGATCGCCATTAATCGCCTGTGCTACTGAGGGGTCGTTATATCTTACAGCGCCTTTGAGTGTTCGGAAGACAGCGACGTAACGAAATAGGTGGATGGTTGGAGTTGAAGTTGCAAGTTAGTATGTGATATAGGCTATGCTTACTAAATTTAATTACCATAGACTTCATAATCCACAGGTTTGAAATGCCATAAGCACACGCACCACAAGCCCGGTGTCTTTACAAGGTACCACAGTTAATGCGCATAGTAAAGATTAGATTCCATTTCAACATTCTGAAATATGTTGAGGATGGTCCTAAAGGTGCTCCATATATGGTCCTAAAGGATGTCCTAGTATCAGCAGTCATGCTGCTGACTTCGATTGGCCTTTTGACGTCTTACTACATTAGTTCATTTTCTAAGTTACCGTTGCTATTACTGTTAATAATCTATTATATAGGTTATCATCACTGTTCAAGGCTGAATTCGTTACATCCATCAGTAAACCTTCGAGGTTATATTTTCTTGCAGCATAATTTATGTGCATGGCCACAATGCGATACACCATGCGAGAACTTCGCTGCCTTCATTCACCACCTAACGGCGGTGCATACGTTGGACGAACGTGCCGCTCAGCAGTGTCGTGCTCAAATCGAACTTGTTGACAGTCTTGAGCATCGACTTTCCAAGGAGCGGACACGACTTCAGGCGATGATGCAGCACTTACATATGAAGCAGTCTCCTGATACAACAACTCCATCCCTTGGTAATGTGCCACAAGAAACACTTACTTCTCCGGTCATGGTTGAACCAAAAACCGAGCCATTACCAGAACAGGTTTGTCTCATTTTGCGGCGGTGGGCTTAATGTTTTTTTTACTTCTGTTTGTAAAACCATTCATTGCTCTTCAAAAATTATCGCAATGCAGTGGTAGTGATATGAGATTGCGTCGAGATGACGAGGTAATTTTTGTTGAATCTTCTCATTTCGGTTTGTCTCACAATAGTTCTTTTGAGAAGGAACTTATTAATAGGCGTAAACAGCTATTTCCTAGTCATCTTAGTCTCACGAAGAATCTTAAACGATCAATTTGCTTGAGTGGCTAAAACATTCGATAACCGCGAAACGCAGCTCATTGCCAACTCATTTCTGAAACAATCTTTGACCAATAGTGCTACCATTTAGTGCCAAAGGATTTTGCAAGCGCACATTATCGCGTCGTCTTCTTTGCATATCTCAGTGCTACCTCTATGTTTGCATATGTATGTCTGTGTATGTCTATGAACACAACTATTCGCGTGCATCGGTAAGCGTTCAACGGTTTCATCCAGTTTCGATACGATGCATTACTTATATTCAGCTGTTGAGGCGTATCGTAATTTCAGTTGTTTAAGCGCTCCGATTTAGGTTGGAGCTCTTCTTTGGTTTTCAACTTAAGTTTATGGTCATCTAAGCTTCCGAATCTTCAGCTCACTAAAATTTCCAGGGTGCCGCTTTAATTTTGTCGTGCTATAGACTGCAGTCATAGTGAAGCAGATCGTTTGACTTTTTAGCATAGTTTTTCCTATGATATTAGGCAATGCGTTAAACTAATTGTGCCGAAGCACAAAAGCACATATCGCGCCATCCTCCCATATGTGCTTTCCCATTTTTTGTCGCATTTGTAATACATTTCCTGTGTATGTAGGTAATTCCAACTATTGTGGCGATTTTTTTATCTATTGAGTTTCGACTGTTTCCATGCAAAAATCAATTATAATTCAGCATAGCACATTTCAAAATGTAATTTTTTTTCGTTCATTCCGTTTGTCCATATTTTCAAAAGAACTACTAGAAAATCTGTTAAGTAAAGATTTCAATTTTAATTAAATATTGTTTGCTGAAAAAAAAACATTTTTTAAGGGGGTAATTTCTACTTTGCAATCGTTAGCACATAGCGGGAAAATTTCTCATCATACCGGAAGTACTGAAAGTAAAATTTGCTGCTAATCTTTTAAAAAAATCTTTTTTTAGTTGATGCCGAGAAAAGACGCCTAAATTTATAGTTTTACGCTTGCGGTATATAGAGTAATGAATATAATCTATAGATTAATTAACCGAATAATTAAATGCTTTTTATGGATAAGCTTCGAACAGTGATTGATACTTAATTCGACTGATATTTTTACATTTCTAACTCTAAATAAAATTTTGCCGAAACAGAGTTATGAAAGATCGTTTAGTTAAGTGAGCACAAATATGATCGTATCGAATAATAATGCGCTTCTTTGCAGTACGACCGCTTTCGTCAATTTCCGCCTCAAAATTAAACCAAAATTTGCCAGTTTAAACCAAATTTGAATAGCTTTTCTAAATCCGCACCTAAAATTTTATGTTGCACCAATAGCAGATATCAAGAATAGGGATATCAAGAATTTTAATTGCAAGATGGGTGGAAAAGTTTGTAGCTATACAAAATGAGGTTGTGACTGCAAGAGAGAGGGGAAAACGTGATGAAACTAAGTTTAAGAATTACCAAATTCCAATTCATGTGCAGTCATCAAATTTCACCACTAAAATTTTCTATGTCAGCAACTTAGAGGTACAAAACAGGTAGTCAAACGTTGAGGCATACGAACATTCCTGAACACCGTAAGAATATACAAAATTCATGCAGAAATATTACCGTACATTTGTTTTATTTTTTATAAAGTATCTTCCTCAGTCACGAACATAGATGTTTCTGCTAATCGAAACTTTTGTTTATTTATTCATTTATTTACTTATTTATTTATTTATTTATTTATTTATTTATTTATTTATTTATTTATTTATTTATTTA
>QEWY01004197.1:721076-745398 GCA_006503575.1 Baylisascaris schroederi | reverse complement strand
GAAATGGAAAACATATATGATATTCAGTAAATGCTGCCATAATTATTAGAAAGCAGCATATAAAGCAAACACATCTGCCTATGAATAAGATAAATGGAGATATGCATGGAGATATATATATATATATATATATATATATATATATATATATATATATATATATTCAAATACTATAAACATTAATTCCCGAATTGTAAACAATGCAAATCTCGCACTGATGAAATATGTGTTATATTATCATTCATATTTTAGGACTCTCACAGGTGATTTATTGCAGTGACTCATTAAGTATTTGATTGTCAATTGCTCACATAGCCAAATTTGTTCTCTTAGTTATTCAGAAATATGGTATACTAAAAACTCTTTAGCTTTCGAAAATATTTACGGTTCGAGGAATAGGTTATTGCTTAGCCCCCGTGGCCCTCCTCATCAAGTAACCTTAAGAGAGGGAAGCTGTAGGTTAGCGCTAATTTTAAAAACAAACAAACAAACAAACAAACAAACTACAAACAAACAAACAAACAAACAAACCAACAAACAACAACAGCAACAAAACAATAGCGAGACTAATGATACTGCTGATAGGTTACGAAAGAACTGATTTTTATTGATGAAGCTATGATCATTTTTTTCATTTTGATTCGCTCCCTTGTTTGTTGATCATTAAACAACTGCAATCACCTTTCTGTCTTTTCGGTGCATTGAAAATATGTTACTCATGATGACTAAAATCACCTAAAAACCTTGAACGTCGTAAAGAAGGATGGGATTTGAATACTTCACATCAAAAAAATAATCATTACAATCAAGCTCTTATATAGAACTTTCACAAATGAAGGGAAGTTTTTTTACATTTTTTAATGTTAATTTCGTGAAGCAAGTATCTTACCTTCATACGAACTTAGGCCAACTTTTTGGATTTATCAGCTTCCTGGATTTATCAGTTTCTTACGATATTTTTCTCCCTAACGGAAGAGGTGGTAAGTGTAATTGCTTGCATTATATACGAATCTGCAAAAAACACATACCCATAATAAGCATATGCTCAGCTAACCATCCTTCATCACGTGCAATATTGCAAGCAATACGCAAAGCGAAGCATTTCTTGCCTAGCAACGAATTGCCACCATAGCCCGATCCGAACGACCAAATTTCGCGTTCATCCGGTCGATGTGCGATCATCACCTTTTCGGGATTGCAAGGCCAGTGATTGATAACACGAGCTGAAAGTGGAAAATCCTTGAGAACCCGTCCATTGCAACTATGAGCGATTCGGAATAAGGTGAGTGCAATATAAGTTCTCTAAGGGACAGGGCGAGGACAGTTTCGTACCATAAAAGTGCTATGTTGTTGTTAATATTTGCATTTACACCTAGTGGAATGAATGTCCCAATCTGGATAGCTAATTGAATCTAACATATGAGAAAAAAAAACTTCAATATAGTATCAAACGTGAATAAGTGAAAGATGGAGCTCACTTTTGACAGGTCGTGGTAAACCAACCGAATGAATACAACGTACAAACTCTCCATCACCGAGTGCATCCCATACCTTTGAAGATACTCGTGTCATAATTCGCATCGATAGAACTACATAATTTGAGTCAGTTAACTGAAAAAAAAAACGGTTTCTGATTTGTATATCTTTAGTGTGTTCAATAAGACACTACATATTGTTATAGCTTTCGAGAGATATTTGCATATATATGCGGTTGGTAATCAAACGTCTTGTACGTTCGACTTTACTTTCGTTTCTTTTCAAGAACTGTTTTTTTTCAAAGAAATGGAATAACCACCTCAATAGCGCTTATTAGATATCATTTGTAATAACGTCTTAGGCTGACTTGTAACTTGGATTTGAGATAAAACTACTCCACTCAATACTCAATGAATTGCTAATTATAACCATACCTCAATGCCAATTTTTGAAAGCGGTCCTCCGATTGGTCCCATCGAAAACGGTATTACATACATTATTCGTCCTGAAAAATTCTCTCTGCCTATTTTATGGCGAGAATGATAACTGATAATCCATATATTCCTAGAGAACAATAGAAAGAGTTTTCTTTATATGAAATATTATTGATTAAAATAAACAATAAACAATGAAAGAAGAGTATTTGATAAAATTGATAAGATAATCTTCTCGATTTTCATTATCAAAAATGGCAGAAAAATTGCATTCAAAAAAAATTGAATAGATAAAGAATGCGATAGATAACGATTTACCAGCCATACATCCAGGAAATCTAGCATCAAGTTCACGACCGAATGTTTCCGGAGACATCCACTGCCCCATGATTGGTTTAACGCCTTCAGGTGTATGGCAAACCGATTGATACTTATCCGGAGTGATCATCCATGTTTTACTCTCCACTCTTGCTACATCCTGCAAAATGCTCTTCATGGCACCAGAAGTACATCGCAATGCAAAACTATCTGAAACGGCTACGAAAACTATTTGGATAGTGACATAAATCAGAGAGAATTAGAGGTCCATAATCAAAAATAAATAAATGAATAAATAAATAAATAAATATAATAAATAAATGAATAAATAAATAAATAAATAAAACAAAAATTATCATTCATATTGAGAATTCATCATGAAGGATGCCTTCGATCAATCATCTAAAATGAAATTCTGAAGGAATGCCGTTTCCGATTCTCTTAATGCTTCACTTCAAGTCAATGGAATCATCACTCGACGTTAAGCAACAAGTCACCTAGAAGGATTACCTCGGCTTTTCGTCAAATTATTTAGCCGTATTGAGACTTATGGATGTATGTATATAGCTATGCGCATATTCATATGCAATCCTTTTCGTAATAACTCCATTTCATAGATCCAAAAGACACAGAGAGGATTTGAAACTGTTGGATATAATCAAAAGCGCGAGACTAGTTTCTCAAAACGAATTTCCCCTCCACTGATAGTCTGGATTTATCTTGAGGTCTGCAGATCGAATATCATGCTCTAGAATCTATAAGATTTCTTCAAAAAACTTTAGCTCGAATTCATTTGCATAAGACAACTGTTACTATTATTTTGTGGTTCTTTGCAATTTTATTTCACTTTTAATCATCATCTATATATAGTTCGTTCTATAAAAGACTACATTCGTTCAGCTACCAATTGCTTGGTGATTTTATTCACATAAGAATGGGAAATAAATTAAAACAGTTTGTCGAATATTCAGTTAATCAGCTCATCTGATGGCCGAAAATACTCTAATTTCTTTTTTATGCTGCTGTCGCGAAGATGCGCGAGCGAGTTACTTAGCTGCTGCAGACAATAACTCAAACTGTTTCTCAACGCGGTGACTCACAGAACGATCTAAGTTGACCTCGGGCTGCAGCGACTATATTGTCTTACACAAGCGGTGTTGCGGTCGTGTGTAAGAGTAGACGGCTTGCGTTACTCGTCATCACTTTTTCGTTTGTTGTTTTTTTCTTGTATTTCAACTCGATTGTCATTGTTTCTTGTTGCTTGCGTTGAAGTTCTGCGATCTCCTCATTAGCTTTGACGTTTTGCATTCTTCTTGCCATTTGTTCGTACCTCCTTTATGAGCTCATCACCAAAAATCACCTCATTGGGCTCAGGTCAAGTTTTATGATGATTGTGTAATTGCCTTTCGATTATGTCGCGTTTTTGAGTTGTTCTTAAAGTAAGTCAAAGGTTTAATTACCGAAGTTTGAGGTGTCGGGCGATCGCAGAACAGACAGGTATCCCCCGAACCGTGTAAGCAAATTTAGGACGAGCCAACCAGGAGGTTGGTAAAGATTTGGCTGAAAAAAGGAAGGGCAAGTGGACGAGCCCTCTTCAAATCAGGTCAGTTTCTTTATTGTGACCAGTTGTAATTGATCCAGTATGAAGTTCTCGAGTAGCTGTGAGCCCAGCAGAGAAGTCGGCAAGCAGAAAGAGAAAATCATCGACAGCGCGGGAAAACAAATTGCGGTGAACAACAGTCAACCGCACGAGTTAGGCTAAGGTACATTGATAACCTTATAACCTGGTGTCGGCACGAAAGCAGTCGCCCGACACCTCGCGTTCCGCGTGGTTTGTGTTGCGCTTCATTGTATCGGGCCCTGCCACAGTTGGCAGAAGGTGCCACATTCTAAAGCTGTATCCCGCTCTTAGCGCGTATTATATCGCTCAAGTCGCCCAACCTGCCCACCATCAAAGTTGCTGCTTTTGATTGTCCTTGTTTCGTTTATTGTTTTAAACTGCCAGTTTTGTGACAGGCCTGCGCAGCTTGATAGTTTTACTCCACGTGCATCGTGACTTTGACTCTGTTCATCTCTTTTCTAATAAACCGCCGATCTTTCGATTCTCTTTTCTGTCGTCTACATACGACCGTCAACCTCGTTTGTTCACGAGAGTTGCTCTCTTGCTAGTTTTCTACTTTAACAGTCCACTTTTACATTGCAAACGAATCGAAAAAGGGCAAACTTTGCTCTAAATTAATAATCGAAATTGACTGCAACATAAAAATTTATTAAGTAAAATGAAAACTTTCAGCATCGAAATATGGCTACCTTTCTTCTTAATAATTCAGGATATATTTTTCACCCATTTATCTCGCTCCCATACTTCACAGATTCTTCTCACTTTGCAAATTTTAAGTTGTTACATTATTCAATCTCACTCTATAGCTGATATTTCGTTGAAGCCAATGAGTTACATGTAGCTGTCGAGAGCGTCGAAAGTGACAGCTGTGCATTTCTTTTGCAAAGTGATATGCGCAAGATGTTGGAAAATCGACGAGGAAATAAGAGAGCACATTACAATGCTGAAGGCAGACCTTGGAATGAAGCCTTAAAGCGCTCTATAACAGTTGTTAGTGAATGGGATTAGATTAGATTCGGTGCAATTAATGAATTGTAGCAATGCTAACGATCTGCGCGATACCCGGCATTTAATATGCTTTTGTTGTCCTCATAGAAAAAAAGGGACTTTCAAGAAGCACAAACACGTATATGCTATCTTTTTTGCGGGTTAATATTTATTGTTCACCCCAGTGACACTATGAGATTTCATTCAATCTATTTTTTTTTATTTGGAGTTCCGTGTTACTTTATAGGGATTAACTTCGCAACATTTTTGCTCATCTCAGCGATTTTTGTCGATATTAACTATATTGGTTTCATCTAAGATTGTGAGCGGTGCTAAGCTCGAGCTAGTTTGTATATCCGGAAAGCTTAGCCGTGTGATTAAAAACCAAGTTGAAGTCAATCTCGATATAGGCGTGTAGCTGAATCCAGAAAAGTGAGTCAGGTTTCAGTTAGAGAAAATTGCAAACTTTTGGGTCAGTTCTGCAGATGTAGTTGTTTTCATAGGCGGTGAGGGGTGCAAGCATGCCTCGTTCGATTAGCTTATGTATGATCTCATCGGCTTCTATCTGTGATCCATCGCAGATGAATATACCACGTGGTTGCATCAACGCCGCCTTCTCGGCGATAAAACGTTGCACCTTCACAGGAAGCGTATGCAGATCACCCTAAAAATGAAATAAAGTTCCTTTCGGGGTTATAGGTCCTCATGGGGTTTCAACACCAATTCAGAGGTGCCTTCTAACCTTTAAAATATAGAAACGCTCGTTCACCATAGAATGAGAAAGCAGCAACCCGAAAAAAAGTTGGAGGGCACCAAACTTTACTATTTTTCAGAATTTTCTTCAAATCCGAACAAAATAACTGGAATTTTGATTGATGTTTTTGGTAAAATATCGTTAAGAAACTGATGCATGTAAAGCATTGGGACGTCTACCTGAATTTCTACTTCGACGTTAAGGAAATCGAGTCATGAATTGAATGCTGAAGCCCCGGATCATTATGTTCACCTTAACGGTTCAATAAGTAATGGGTGCATGTAGACAAAACACCAGCTCAACCGTTGTTGTTGAAGTCAAGATGTGAAACATATTCAATAAAACCGGAAGAAGTTGTATGAAACATGGCCGATGTGTAACTACCACTGTCCGTCCCTTTTTCTTGGCCAGAGATCTATCAAATCTGCACGGTTTTAGGTGTTGAAAGCGCAAAATGTGCTTTTAGATGTTTTCCACAATGTTTTTTTATGCAAAACGAACGAATAAATGCGGAGTGGTCGACGCTGAAAAAGTAACAAAAAAGTCAAGCAAATCATATGGCGTATAAAAGCTTTTGCAAGAACCAAGAAGATAGCAGCGAAATAACTAATATATTGTAGAATCATCCATCAAAAAACGCCCATGGCAAAAGTACAAAGATGACCTAATCGTTAATAAAATTTGAAAAAAATTTTTTGGTTCTGTGTTTCCATTCCCATCATATCTCCAGCGAAATGCTATTTCGCTGGAATCTTTTTGTGTCCTTCGCGAATTCACGCGACAGGAGTATCATTTGTCAAGTTTAAGTAATCATCAGAATTTCCATCACTCTCTTATATTCGTGCTCTTTCTAAATAAAGTAAGAATGAGCAAAAACTATCTGTTATCTCTTTGCGCAGTCACTGACCTCGATGATGATATAAATAAGTACTGAAGGAATTTTCATACAATGAAGCGAATTAAAAACTGTTTTCCTGACATCTAAATAAATTCTTTATAATGCACTCAGAAGTACTTAAGCGTACATGCTATGCGGCAAACATTGTGAAATTTTTTTAAACTTAAGTCGAATTATATGCAGTACTGTTGCATTTGAAGTGGAATATATCAGCGCTTTTCTAGGTAAGCCTAGTAACCCATGAAGGGGGCTAGAAGAAAGATGAAACTCTAAAAAATGAGCCAATGCTATTGGCCCCAGCATTTTACCATTCTCTTTTTTCAAACCAGCTGTTAGCTCCACTCTATACCTTTCCTTTCTTCACGTGGCCATGTGATGAGAGAAGGGAAATTTTTATTAGATAATAGACGAAAATTTTTAAAATTATTTATGACTTGAAATAGCAATTTACAGATGCTAAAATTCCGTTGAAAATTACCACATAACTTTTTCATGGAATTTATTCCCACCATTATTCAAAAATAATTGAAACGCTGAAAGAATCTCCTAGAAATTGGGAAGATGTTCCAAATTTTATACTTTTATACTCAAATATGTTTAGAATCAAAAATAATGCAAAATTATATAAAATATTTTCAATAACAGATTGTTTGTAGAGATATATAAATGGCACAAACCTTGAAAATTGGCACATGTCCAACTTTTTTCAGCACCACTTCATTGAGAATATAGAACGAGTCATCTTGAAGTGGTTGGAGACTTTTGCTAACGTAATCAGCTGATTCGGCCATATCCTAAAAAAAAACAAAATAAAATACAAGAATTTTCGTAAAATTTCTCGAAACGGGTATATGCGACAGAAAATTTCAACAATTTTAAGATAAAGATAAAATTTGCACCATAAAATGATAATCTGTTCTATTTATTATTGAACAGTAACTGTAGTCGATATTGAATTCATATTTGGGGGAAGAGTGATGCATAAAATGCTCTCGATGTTGAGTGTAAATAAGTATTATCAAATGAAACTCCATAACCGGATTTCATGAATTGTATTACAAACTGAAAATCATTTATACATACAACAAACAATGTTCATTCGTAAAGATTTCATTCAGGAAATTATTCACTTTTCATAAAAGTTTTTGCTAGGAAAAAATTCGCCATGAAGCTGAAGATGTGAATTTCACTATAATATGCTAAATTTTTTAATGAATACTATTAAAAAATTTTAAAAAATGACGTCATAAACTATTGCCATGTTCGTCGAAAAATTACGGAAAATACGCTAAACAATTTGAATGCAATTTGAACCAGAGGATTATGCGCTCATTGAAAATCACTAACTATATTCGTACAATTGGGCTCATCTATTATAGTTCACAAAGATTTGTAAGGAGACCTGAAGTCAATTTTCTAGGAATAAAGCTTCAGGACGATGTGCACAGAATCAACAAAATGAATGCAAAAACAACTTAAGCTACAACTTTTTTTTTCGCAAACAGAGACAAATAAAATAAGCAAAGCAAAATTATATAGAACTGGAATCGCTCGTTATAGCGACATTAGGTCTACTCATATTTGCTTATATCAGCAATCACTGAGACCAAAACTGTCACATTTGCTGGGTACAAAATGGACCCCAAGACGATTCCTAAATCAAAACTCAAAAAGAGTTGAAGCCATCAAGTCAGAAACTTCACGTGCGTTTTGGCAGGCGATCGAATTTTCATCTGGCAGTGGTCAGTAACCAAAATGACCGGTCCTTTGTACGGCGTCTGTATCAACATGTGGATCATTTTACCATTTCGACGCGTATTGCATATGTATTAAATATTTACTTATGGTTTGTGAAAGTGATCTACCTGATATATAGAATAGGAAAGCACATATCGTGCCGGTGCTTTTGATGTGCAGTTCCATTTCTTTAAACCTTAGTGGTGCAAAAACGCGACTCTATCGGTGTTTGAATATCCCTTGGTAATCGGTCAAATTTATAAGTCGAACTTTAGTCATTGGAAAATTGAAAATACCACACAAAATGGATGATATGATCCACATAGATATGGGTAAGTATAACCATAGCATCATGTATTTTGCATAAATTTGCATCGATGCAGATAAATGAATGTTTATGTCAAAGATTTGATTATGCAAAATATGAATGCATTCGCTAAGCAGGTTCTATTGATTGTTGACGATTAACGAAAGTGGTTGGTTTAAGGAGCGCTATTGAAAAATCGTGTTTCTTAGCGGCTCCTATAGTGCTCTCCTCGCCTTCTGATGCAAGTATGAAGAGATTTTTTACCAGACGCAGATTTATGTGTTTATGTTTGTCTGCTTATCCGACAGTTTCTGCGGGGAACAAATGAAGGTGGAGTCGAGAAGCTTGTTGGGAAACAATGGCCATAAAGTAAGATGAAATGTTATATCGGATCAATCAAATCTTATTCTTCTTTTTCTTTCAACATCCCATTATGGGAAAATACGGAAAAGTTGAATTAGGTAGCGGTTTATTAGTATTAGTATTAACAGAGATATATAAATTCGGAATGAAATTATTGGAAATTACGGGTGCAAAATATTTTTTTGATGCATTTTAGAACGAGTAATTTGAAACTTACATTGGTGAACTTGTGAAAGATGAATATTTGCAGAAAATTTTTGCAAGATTTGCTTCATAGAGATATTAAAGCATTGTTTTATATGTTTATAAAAATTCGAGTAATTTATGAATTGATCTGTGCTCACTCACATAATTATATTGAGAAAACGTTTATTCAGCTAGCAATTTATTAGCGTTTTATTCGCACAACTGTATAAATATTTAGAAAAGTTAGATATGAAATGCTCAAAAAGTGTGGATTATTTGATAGTACAACTTAATATTTTTTAGGAGAGAAATTAAAGAATAATATACTTTAATAGGGCATTATTCTCTCAAGTATCATAAAACATTTACAGTAAATTTGAATCCATGTAATCAACGTTGTTTACGCTATTCTTTCTACGCACAAACACACATCGTATTTAGTGTACAGTAAGATGAAAACGTGGCACATCGAAAATAGAATCGCCAGCTATATAAACGAATGCCAATTTATTGAGAGCAGCTGAGATGACCCGCCGCCTGTGCAGCTTAAAGCTAGCTCATCGATCGTTTGCCGTCGAAAGCAACAATTCCGATGAGAGCCACTCGCGTTGTTATTACTGCTCCGTTAATCGGCATCATTGATTCCTATCGATGGGGACTGCCTATCACATATTCATAGACATCACATGTGGAGTATTTCCGAAAGGTGATCGAATAAGAGAGAGAGGGGAAGGGGAGGGAAGAAAGTGAAGTAGATGGGCAACTCAGAGGGCAATAGCTCAATGGAGAGAAGCATAAATGAGAAACTAAAATTTCTAACGAAGCGTAGAGAATCAAAATTCAGCTGCTTCACCATAATTGTTCCACCACTACATAATGCGAAGTCTTAATATTTTTTAATGCAAGATAACGTGAAAAAAATCTTAGTGCAGCAGTCAAAAAAATTACGATCCGCATACGAATTTACTCTCTCAAACCTTTAATTTATATCGAAAGAGTTTTTTACGAAACACTTGCGGCAATGAATGGACGACCGATTGATAGACGTGGTCGTAAGAAAGAATCAGCTGAGTGGAATGACGAAATGAAGTAATCTTCGGACGGTTGGCAAGGAAAACATGAGCGGCGAAGAGCAGGGAATGGCATTGAGGGCGTGCCTCATCCACATTTCGACCAAAGATCACTGTTTGCAATTAGCGCAACTAACTAGTTGGACAGCTTTCATAACTTACAATATATGGAAATTGATTGGGAAAAATTCTGTATTTTGCGTTTATTTAAAAAAAAATGAGTGAAAATATATTCGCATGTTGAATTTCTTGACTGCTTTAGGAGATTGCATTTGTAAATTTCAAAGGAAAATAAAAATAAAAGTAAAAAAAGTTCTCGATAAAATTAGCACCTTTGAATTTGTTGACAATTGGTTAGGCCGGATTAATAAAAAGCCATCACTTACTAAAAATAAGGTGTTTCCCTGCAGACTATCTGCAAATGCTCACATTATATATATATATGATTTCTAATGCAAACAAAAGTTTTCATTAACGGTCTAAGCGACACACTGAAATTCCATTGGAGGCCATAATAGTGTTGTAACCTTCGACTCAGAGGTCTGAACGAAACAAACCCTATAGCAGATTTCTACCGATATTCTTCAGCGCTTTATAAGATTCGACTTGAGGAGCTCATTTATTCGGTTCACAAAAAGGTGAAGTTCTGAAAAGCATTCCTCACCATCATTTTGAGATCGACACAGTTTTTATTTTACTATGTGGTCAGCTTATTAACTTCATATAATGGTAGCTAAGATTTAGTTGAATTTCGACTATTATGAGAAAATTACATATTTATAGACTGCTAAAAAAATATTCACTTTTATCAGTGGAACCACTCGGTAGATTGGAAGAACTCGGAAAGTGTTTTATTCAAGTATTTGCACAAACAATTCTATTATTGCAAAAAAAAACGTACAAAAACACAGATATACATAAACAATTCACTGAGTTGATATATGCATTCGATTGATGCCACGGCATTGCATATTGCGATAGAACAGGTTTTTCAACTGCACAATTAGCTATAAGGGAGCGATAAAGTGCTCTAATGTGTCCCTTCCATTCGATAGTGGGAAACAACTCTGTGCTTGGAGATATAAATAACCACTTTTTGAGCTTTCCTTTGTTGCAGTTCTCATTTTTTGAAATTTACTTGAGAAGCAATTATTCTATTTTTAAGAAAAATAAAATTTTTGAAAAAATAACTGAAAAATTTAGAAAAAACTAAAAAAGAAAAAATTTTCCAAATTGTCGCTTCTG
The DNA here is from genome assembly GCA_006503575.1 of Baylisascaris schroederi. Taxonomy (NCBI): domain Eukaryota; kingdom Metazoa; phylum Nematoda; class Chromadorea; order Rhabditida; family Ascarididae; genus Baylisascaris; species Baylisascaris schroederi. The sequence goes on along the minus strand of QEWY01004197.1, from coordinate 734,002 downwards.
TAAAAAAAAAAACTTCCATTCATTTCTTATAGACGTCAAAGCAAGAGCCGTAAATAAATGATTCGTTTGCAACATTGGAATTATTCTCTGCGGGAGCACAATTATAAGGTGGTAGAAAAAACAGCGTTGAGTCGATTTGGAAAACGATGACGCTTATTACGTTGTGCGTTCGATGTGTTCTTTGATTGATGGACGCAGTAAAGGTGCAATTTGAATGGGTATGGCACAGGAAATATATAAACAAAATAACTGCACCTAAAAGGTCGAGAAATATTGACATGAAGGTGTGTTTTCGAGAAGCAAATAAGAGTACATCAAGATATAAAGCTTATTTGATAACGATTCATAATAGTGCAATCATAAATTTCGGCGATAAATCACAGAAAATTATGAAAACTTTCATCGAATTATCTTTTTCAATACTTTAAAATGGGAAAACATTTAAGAGTGCATTAGCATAAATGGGAAAAAAAGGAGAGTAAAATTTCCAACAATTTTGAAGTCCAATCATTTTGTCATTCGCTGCAAACATAAGATTGAAACGAATTAGATTTATAAAAAGAAACATTTATGAATCATTGCTGAATTCTTTTTTTAAATAACTTTTTTTATATATTATAAATGAAGAATTGGAATAATGGCTATTGCATAATTACAAATAATAAAGTGGCTAAAATCTTCCAATCGTTGTGTGGGATTCCATCTCAGCCGGAAGTTTGTAAATTACCCACAATTTTTTTAAAGTATGGTTAACGGCTGTATTCTCCTTACTTTCTTTTTCTTGATATATGAATGTTGCTTTAAAAAAAAGCTTGTTTATTTCTATCACATAGAAAGAAGGCAATATCATAAAAAGATTTAAGCTCTAAAAGATCCAACTACTCACTAATAACTGTAACCTATGCTACTAGTTAAATAATAGAAAGAACTTACCTGTTGTAAATTAGTTCAACTTTTTCATTCGATTCATGTTGTGAATGGCAGATGTTTTAAGTTCCTTAGTGGGAATTCAACGATTTTATAATTGTGTTGGGTGTTTTTGAGTTATGAGCCAACTGAAGCCAACTGAAGATGACTAGTGCAAACATACGCGGTCGCTCAGCGGTGGAGCACTGGCCCGGCAAGCGAGAAGTCGCGGGTTCATCCCCGTCTGCGGACAAGTTTTCATTGGTTATCAAAAAACACCCGATTTTATAATTACCAGTTTCGCTAAAGATATAGAGAAAGAGTGTAATTCGAAAAGCGATAATTCAGTTGCATACTTTGGTTGCCTGAAAGCTTTTAATTCTCTTTAGCGGCTCAAATGCTTTTCAATATTAGAGAATATCAGGATCATATGTGATTTTAAACAATAGTCTAAAAACATGTCATATATAATTTAGATGCTTTCCTCTAATAGTGCATTAAAATTGGAACCACCGTAAAGCTTTATAGTGGACTCCCGGCTCTAAATAGTCGAGATGTTTTCTAGCCGACGCATTTAATCGATATTTCTCCTATAGGTCTATTCTAGCACCCTGTTGTACTTCTATTAATTCCTTTATCAAAACTCTATATCGCACTTTCTAATGATAACCAAAGTGGCGCCTCTTGCATTGTAAACAATCACAATTTTTCTTATGTTTAATAAACGCACGTAGAGTATTATAATAAAATATAAACCTATTGAATACAACTGATGTTCATGTAATCCACAAGGAATCTTTAGAGTGACAATACAAAACCATGATCATCAAACTTCGACATATTCACCTAGGGATTAGGATTACAACAATCGCCTGAAGGGGATTTTGAGTGGATCACGCGGAGTAAATCGCTGACACAACCTCATATATCCCTTTCCCCACCCTCCACCCCAAGGTGTAACTGCTGCCTTAGTGTACTGGTAGAAATAGTTTTTTTTTTTTTTTTTAAATCCTATCCTAAACACTTATTATAATGCTGGACAAAAGCAATAACCAATTGGTAAAAGAAAAATGGGGGATTTTTTTAGATATTATACTCTAAAGGCAACTCATATTATACATAAAATTATATATAAGGTGATAAAGTTGAAGTTTTTGAATGAATAAAGCAATCAATCGTCTTGTGCACAATTATTATTTATTCTTTTAGTCTAAATAAAAAATTGAGTAATGCAGTGATTTAAAAGGGAACTCAGAAATTGCAAAAGTACTGATCACTGTATAAAGAGGGGAAAAGGGAAGGGAAGAGAGGCAAAGATTATCGATATTCGTTCATGATGTATGTGTACGTCTCGATTTCTTTGCTTATTTACTTATTTATTGATTTGTTTATTTATTTATTTATTCAACATCTGTTTGGCGAATGATGGGGAAGAATGTTTACTGAGACAAAAGCGTTGCTTATATAGTGGCAATAAATTATAGTGGCATACTATGGCATATAGTGGCATAATATGATCAAATTTAAAGCGACAACAATTTTTCATTTCATGTGGGTGTGCAAAATATTCACAATAGTGACAAAATAAGGCGCCTTCATTGGTAACAATATTTCATTTCATTTCTTTTCTTTGAATTAAACATTTCTTTGAATAACATTCCTTTGAATTAGATTAATGACTATAGCAATATATTCAAAAATTTGCAATTATTTAGTCTATCATTATAATAGCACCGAATTTGCATCGTTCATACGTAGACAAATCGAAGGTGAATCACAGAATTGGTTCGCGATTGCGACAGTTTGCTTTAAGGAAGTCGTATATTTGCGACGATTTTAATTTTCTCAAATCCAATCACCTTTCAGAATTTTTGTTTCAAACATTGCTTAAAATTAAAANCATTTCCGGTTCTCGACCTGTATAAACATCGAGTGATCATGTGCAATCATCTCCTCACCTCTAACATCTATGCATAATCCATTAGGTTTCTGTCCCCTCTAATGGCCTTCACAGCTTATGTGATTTGAAAGTAGAGGTCGGCTATAACAAACAGTTGATAAACAGTACATCCTTACGTCCTTGTTTTGTTCCTCAGTTGAGCTGAATAACCTTTTCAATTCTCCTTCAGATTACCTGTTCGGACAGCTTTATGTCTTGAAATTTTAGCAATTACATAATACATCCTAAAGGCATTGTAGACTTCGTGACTTAAGGTTAATATATCGTTTGAAAGTTGCACCGTTGGAATGTCCTGCTATCATTTAAAGTGACAATACAAAAACACACATGAGGCAGCTTCTTGTGCAAAGTAAATGCCAGTCGTTAAACAAACTCAGTTGCCTGTAACTTGATCCTTGAAGATTTATTATATGGATTATTGCAGGACGGTAAACAGTTTGTATTTACCGATCAACAAAATTATGAGGCAATTGGTGAAGCAGTAACTGAAGAGATATACAATAGAATGGAACGGGCGCCGTATAATCTTTGCAAATCTTATGTAATCAATTTTCATTTTAATTGAAACCATCATTTTTGCGTTGTTCCATTAACGAATATCCTGCTTATTCCTTCTTCTCATGAAAATACGTCAGTTCCATTGGATATATATATATATATATATATATATATATTATATATATATATATATATATTTCATTCATTCATTCATCGTTTGGTATTGCTTACTGCTTGGTCGGTTTAAAAGGAGCTCCGACCAGACTATCTGGCTTCACCCTACCGAGTCACTCCAACCAGGAGCCTCACAGGGGCGAAGGCGGTAGAGCAAGGTAGAACTCTCTTCTTGGGTGGAAGAACGCTGAATAACTCGTCAATATCCGATGTGCAGGAGACGAGCCTAAGCCCTAACGTTCACGTCACCTTATAACTTCACTTAAACGGAAGTGGAAACGATATGAAGAGACGTCCACTCGCAATGAATGTTTTTCAATTAAAGTAAGTGAATTAGTATATACATATATATATATATATACAATTTTTCAGGAATGTGTACATTTTTCAGTTTGGTAGTGCATGCAACGATGATGAGAAAAGTTTCATATTTCATACGAAAGACTTCGATAAGAAGGAGTATATGGTGGTTTTGATACATGGCCGAGGCGTAGTTCGAGCTGGACAGTGGGCAAGAAGATTGATAATGAACGAAAGCCTAGATCGTGGCTCACAATTACCATATTTACGTGAATGCAATAAACGCGGATGGGGAGTATTGGTGATGAATACAAATCACAATACATTTTTCGATAGAGAAGGCCATCAGCAAACTTTCGAGGTTTGCTTGATATTTTTATTTTATTATGATTTTTTTATCGTATAAAAACAATTTAATGTGACTTTTCTATAGGTTTTTAATGAAATGAATGAAATAGAAGAAGAAAAGAGGAGTGAAGCGTTGAATTAACCGGGAGTTTGTATGTCTTATGGCGATGGAAGGAAGAGGTGATGCATGAGCAGTTTCTTGGATACAAGCAGCTAGATGTTTCCTTTCTTGAGGTTTTTCACAGAATCCCTTGTGTTAGTAATAGAATCGGATGTGATTAAATTTCTCATTGAATATAGCATTCAAAGATTACTTTTGCTGATGCATGGAGAATAGGTCGTTCAGTTCTTATTTTTACTATGTTGTTACACTGCAAAAAAGTTACGACTCAGGCTAGTAGTTGTAGAGATTTAAGATCTAAGAGAATAGAAATTGCTATCAGTTAATTTATGATGAAAATGATTTCATACCAGCTGGATATAAAAGACGTCTTTTCTGAAATCTCGCATCAACATGGAAAGAGTATTGCTGAAATAAATCCTCAGTGATTGAGAAAAACCGATCGATAATTTGCTTTATTAGGGGAGTGGTTCAGCAATTGAGCATGGCATTAATGTGTGGAAACAATTCGTGATGCCGTCGAAAGCTCGATGCATAGCTATTGTGGCGCATAGTGCTGGTGGTATTGTTATTTCGAATATTGTAAGTCGGATGCTTTGATAATTTCTTTTTGAAGCCTATAAGCTCGATTCGACCTTCCAAGTAAATATTTTCAGTAGCAAAAGCAATTCACCATGTTTGAACTGAATTTGCTCCTGTGCATTCTTTTGTTTTGCCAATTACCTACCATGCTCCACCGTAATCCACCGTACCATCCCGTAACCTACCGTAGTTTACCGTATCCCCCCCTAATCTATCGTACTCTACCGTTATCTACTGTTTATATAAGCTGAAGCACTCAAGTCGAACGACTTGGAATGTAAATATTCCTTTTTTTTCACTAGAACCCGGAGTAAAGGAATGTTTTTTTTTCGCGATGAGGGGACTGCAGTAGGAGAAGGGAGGAGAGGAGGGGATTAGGAAGAAAAAGACATGATGATGAGAGATGCTAAGATAGATCAGCTGATCGAGGTAACATTGCAAAATGGTATAGCATAACGTAGCACAGTATTAGTACTTTCTAATGGTTATGAGTGAAGATAATATTTTGTAATGCTCGATACGATTGGCAAGAGATTTGTTTACAGATTGAGGAGCCGAGCTGTTGGTTGAGAGATGAAGGGAGAGCACGCGTCGGATGTATTTGTCTAACAGATTCATTTTTCGAAGCACCATCACTCGAGAAAATGAGCGAAAATGAACGTCCTCGTATTCGCCATTGGGTGGTACATCCTAGCAAAGAAATTGGTGCACCACTTCCGCCATTAGATGACCATGACGTTTACATTGAACGTGTAACAGCTGGTACAAATATACATGAGGAAACATCTCCAATTGCTATTAATGATATATTCAGATTTATTGAAACTACATTTAAGCTGTTCAATGGTTGTACATGAGAGTATATGTAAATGATTATTTCTGATAATTCATGAAGTTGTAAAAAAATTCAAGCATCTTTCATATTGGTTTTTGCCATTATCGAATAGGATTTCACATGAAGCACCCAGCAAATCTTGTAAGCTATAGCAACCTTTTGAAAACATTCTGCTGTACCTGTATTTCATACTGGTGTTTGACTATATCTGATGAGACTCATAACCTTATTGTGGAAACAACAATGAAGATAGTGCGATGTGGAGGCAACACTAATAACAAGCTATATTATACGATGGAAATATAATAACAAAGTTTTTTTTTTGGACAAGGATGGAATTTATACGGTATCCACAGTAGTCGTAGCAATTCACGAGTGCTACAGAATACTTACAGCATATTTAGCAGCCGAATTTTCACTACAAAAACAACACTCTACGGCATCTGGCAATCGATTGCCACATACAGGTAAACAGATCTTAATTAAAACAGGTATACCGTTTTCAGCCATAAAAGATTAAGTAATCTCATCAGCTATGGGATAAAGTCATGCATGGGGAAGAAGCCTAAGAAACGAGTTCCCCATTTCCAATTAATAAAAATATGAACGAAGGAATCTGCTTCCTAGTGAAGCGTGAAAGAGTAAAAATTTTTGGAAAATTTCGGAAGTTATGCGTATACTGTACAGGTACGGTAGACTCTTTCCTTCGAATATTCGGATAGAATCAGCATCGTTTGATTGAGTTGACGCTAAAATGCTAAAATATTTTTATCATCTTTTTTTTTTATAATTGCTTTTCCAAAAGAAGGAAGTTTCAAAAACCAAATGTCCCATCTTCAGTGTGAAATAATCTCCTTTAGAAATGTGAATGCAACAACGACTCTAAACCTCCGATTGAATGTTCTTCAACGATATAGCGCCATTCACATCATATATTTGTTGAACTGTTTCGTGTTGCTTCTTCGACAATTCGATAGTCTGAAGAAAAAAAAAAGCATATAAATACAACTAGCAAAAAAAAGAAAGAAAGCTATCGACGGTGCAGATTATGGGGACCAATTTTTTCAACCTTAGTCACCTATTTTAATAATAAGTAAGTGAAGCTAAGTTGATGTCAAAGAAAGACAACCTTTCCACTCTTTCTACCAATTTTTAACGGTAACATAGGAAGAGAGGAATACAAGCAGGATGAGATTCACCGACTGAATGACGGTAAGGGGAGGAAAAATTTAGCGACACCAATCGCGATTTTGAATAACCGATGGATTAACAAAGAGAATTTCAATGGAACATTTATATGAAATTAAATACGATCTGTTGATCACCGTCAGCAAATGAGAAATCACATTTGTAAATAAGATTACTGTAAAATTGCTCTAAGCAAGAGTTTATCAACATACATTTTTTTTTACTCTCAATTCTTTTTCGCAGAGTTTTTCTATTGCTAAAATTTAGCTTGATTATTAAAGCAATTTCCGGAATTCATTATATCCTTCGGCCATCGTATTGCTGTTTAATCGAAAAAAAAAAATTACATTGAAATTGCGCCATTTGTCGTAAAATTGATAGAAAGATGAGAGTGCACAAAGAAGTGCCGGTACGACGATCAACGCATGTGCTATACCAAGTGATACAACGAGAATAATTGTTTTAATGAACACCTGCAATAAAAGTACATGCAATGATTTAACCCATAGAGGCGTATTTAGGACTGCTTTGGCAATGATAGCGGCACTATACTAAGGGACACACCTAAAATAGACAAAGGATAAGTTGTACCGTCCGAGCTTAACGATCAGTTGCTAAACAAGATTCCTCAGCGAATGTAGGAGACTGATTACAGATTGCCCAAGATATTGAAATTTAAGGAGGAAATTTGAGTCCTCTAGTGGTCGCCCTTACCTAATCAATAGTGTTTCGATGACCATGGTACCTCCTGCGCGAAATACTGGAAAGAGGTTGAGGAAGCATGTACCACTGATCTCCTGGCATGCGTTCTCTTTATTTTGATTGTTCCTCTTTCTTTATTTTTGTCTAACGATAGGTGGTGGTAGTTGACTTCGGCTGATTTCCGCGCTGTTCACTTTCATACCCTCTAAAATCTACTAAGCTTTCTGATTAAGCATCCACAGCATCATAATACACTTAAGAGCACAACGATAGAACAATTCCACGGTGGCATATATTTTAATAGCAGTTTTGAAATCAAATGACCACTAATCGCTGTATCATCTTATTCAGCGGCATTGTGAGGTGTTTGAAAATATTTATGAACGTTACTTTTTGCTAAAATTTGCAAATGATGCATTTTATCATAATTTGAACAACACCTAATTTAGTATGTATTTACAAAGTAATGGCCTATTAGACATAAACTTAAGGAATAAGAGTATAGACTAATGGATATACATCTTTTTCATGCCTACCGTGCCATCCAGATAATCCGTAACTGTCATCTTGCTTTGCCTGAAGTCCCTCCATTTCTATTCATCACTACCTTTTTGATTGAAAACTTACCTCACTCATGTAGCAGGGTATGAATAGCAGGCATAATACGAATAATATGGTAGATCCACTGCATTGAAGTAAAGGGAAGCCGATTGCTTTGAGGGAGTGTGACATACGAGCCTTAATCGATCGTAGATTCGGATCATAACCGCTTCGATGATAATGATAAGTGATATGTGCTGGGAAATCAACTGATAATCCAATTGACATTATTATAGTTGCCATCGAGAATGCATCCACATCAATACCCCATAGCGCCAACAAACCAAATACGCCTACAATACAAGAAAACAATTTGAACACTACACAATGTACTTTTTCAGCAAACGGTTGGAAATTTCTTGGAAGATGGTCAAATTGCTTATCTAGTGGAGTGACGCCAAGGAAATTTTCTCTAACATTTCTTCAGCTGTAAATAAATTGTTTCATGATTTGCAAACGATTCCAGTAGGATATCGAAATTGACGCTTTGTTAAATTATCAACTAGACTTGAACTAAATGAGAAAGAATACCTATAAAAGATTTTTAAATATATGTAGATTATAAAAGAAGACATATTGAACATATAATCACTGAAAATAAAAATAATATTTTCTCTTGTGAATCCAATCAGAATGCTAACATATAAAGGTGATTAATTATTTTCTGTAATATGAAACTCTCTGATTATATTAAATAAATATCGTAAATATTTTCAATGGTTTTGCTTGTATAAATTGCATCAATATTTATGTATATTATTACTCTATCATTTAGGTATTATTTTGTATGGATGGAGAGTGATAAATGAATAGAAATGTGGTTGAAAAAAATGATGATTTTTTTTTCAATCTATGTAACCATGAAACACGAAAACTCCTTTTTATGATAGAAATAACAAAATCCAATTTTTTTAAAAATTTATTTATGTTATAATATATAGTTATAGTCTCTAACATTTGAATACTATTCGCTGAATAAAACATGGCGGTTCTTCTCAAAAATTCACATATGCCTTCTAGTGAACGGAATAAATAAATGCTGAAAAAATCTTAGCAAGTTTATCTTGATAAATATAATAAAGTTTTAAATAATCTGATGCATCATCATGAATGTTTTTATCAAGATAGGTATCGGTTAACTAAAGGTATGATAATATGAAATAAATGCCTAACCAAGACAAATCGATGTAATTGACGCAACAGCAATAAGCGTAGTAAAAAGATTTGACATAAAAATGAAGCAAACGAAAGCCATGCAAGCAAGTGTTACTAATGATGTTTGAATGGTGATTGGAACGAGACGGTCAATTTGATCCGAATAGAGCGCTTCATCTTCATAAACGGTCGCTTCAAGATCCTAAATTACCGCAAATTAAGCTGATATATAGCGAAAAGTATTATTACACAATGAAGAAAAATTATCACCCATTACCGCATCATGTATGCATATATATCTATATCTATATCTATATCTATATCTATATCTATATCTATATCTATATCTATATCTNTTTTATTTTTATTTTTATTTTTATTTTTAACCTTACATCCTTTGCTGGCCAAAAAGATAAAAAAAGTAACATAAGTCTACCTGATAACGGTCTACAATCGCACGCCACCTTTTAAGAATGTCCAGTCGATGAGTCCAGTCGGCTAAGTTTTCCCCATGATAAGCGACCGTAATGAAGAAGGATTTTATCCTGAAAGATAGAGTAATTGAAAATGATCGATAGATTGCGAGATGAATCATGTAAAATACTAAGCTGATTTAAGAAATAACTTTGTGAGATTCCACTCACCAAAACCGAGCAGTTTCCTGAGTTACTGATGTCGCGAAGATACGCGAGTGAATTAATTAGCTGCTGCAAACAATAAATCAAACTGTGTCTCAACGCGGTGACTCACAGAACGATCTAAGTTGACCTCCGGCTGTAGCGACTATGTTGTCTTACTCAAGCGGCGTTGCGGTCGTGTGAAAGCGTAGGGGGTTTGCGTCAGTCGTCGTCGCTTTTTCGCTTGTTGTTTTTTTCTTGTATTTCAAGTCGATTCTCATTGTCCTTGTTGCTTGCGTCGAAGTTCTGCGATCTCGTCGTTAGCTTTGACGTTTTGCATTCTTCCTGCCATTTGTTCGTACCTCCTTTATTAGCTCATCACCAAAAACCACCTCATTTGGTTCAGGTCAACCTTTATGACGATTCTGTAATTGCCTCTCGATTATGTCGCGTTTTTGCGTTGTTTTTAAAGTAAATCAAAGGTTTAATTACTGAAGTTTGAGGTGTCGGGCGATCGCAGAGCAGAGAGGTATCCCCCGAACAGTGTAAGCAAATTTAGGACGAGCCAACCAGGAGGTTGATAAAGATTTGGCGCAAGTGGACGAGCCCTCGTCAAATCAGGCCAGTTTCTTTATGTGACCAATTGTAATTGATCCAGTGTGAAGTTCTCGAGTAGCTGCCAGCCCGGCAGAGAAGTCGGCAAGCAGAAAGAGAAAATCATCGACAGCGCGAGAAAACAAATTGCGGTGAACAACAGTCAACCGCACGAGTTAGGCTAAGGTACATTGATAACCTGATAACCTGGTGTCGCCACGAAAGCAGTCGCCTGACACCTCGTGTTCCGTGTGGTTTGTGTTGCGCTTCATTGTATCGGGCCCTGCCACAATTGGCAAAATGTGCCACATTCTAAAGCTGTATCCTGCTCTTTGCCCCTACTATATCGCTCAAGTCGCCCAACCTACCCACCATCAAAGTTGCCGCTTTTGATTGTCCTTGTTTCGTTTATTGTTTTGATATCGCCAGTTTTGTGACAGACCTGTGCAGCTTGTTAGTTTTACTCCACTTGCATCGTGACCTTAACTGTGTTAATCTCTTTTCTGATAAACCGTCGATCTTTCGATTCTCTTTTCTGTCGTCTACATACGACCGTCAACCTCATTTGTTCGCGACAACTGGTTCAAAAATAAAATATGCGACATAGTGACTTCATGTTTCAGCTTCTATAGCTTTCTGCATTCCGTTTACGAGCCTCCTGATATAAGGTGAAAATTTGCCTACTGTTAAGTGTATGCAAATTTCCGGCAGGTTTTTATATCTTTTACTCCATTCGAAATCGATAGGTCAATTTGAAAGACACTACAAATAGTGTTTCTTTAACGTCTCTAACGTCCATCAAATTTCCAATTTTAGATTCATTGGCTTTCGAATCGAATCTGCTAAAGTTTCTGGTGATTAAAACTGTGAGACAATGGAGACAGACGCCGACATACATGATACTCATCTACATCTATACAGATATCATTCGCCTTATTTCTCTCTGCAAATGCAAATTTGCATAAGCGACCATAAATGAACTTTGCAATAATCACCTTCCAGTATCGTTGTCGAAACGCATAAATCCTCCCCAATACTTATATTCAGGCCATGCGATAAATCGACGTATATCCTGTGTTGTAAAAATAGACGAGTTTGAACCGTCCATTTCGAAGTCATAATCCTCGTTCACGTCTTTGAGATAATTTTCGTAGTCACGTATCCAAAAATGACTGAATTCGGCTCCATTACATTCGGGTACTTTCTCGAATTCATTCACCATTGTTTTTATTCTTGCCACTCGAGATACGTTATTTAGATTGCCGACATTATTCACATATATAGTTGCATGTGTATAACTTGAGAGAATATATTTTTCTCGAGCAGCATTCACCTGTATTTAAGCAAATATTAAACTCATTTATTCATCTTTCTTTTTTTGCTATCTGATGGGAAAAAACAGTTTTTGCCCGGCAGGAGACGATAGAAGGGTGAAGGGGACGAGGGAGAAGTAGGACCTCATGTCGCAATCGTGGAATATGGGGACGCTAAGTGGTGCCTCTTCTTAGGGAAAGGGCGTCAAATCACCATGTAATATGGAGGAACACTGTCTGCTAATATAATCAAGGAAACGCCGTCCGAGAGTCTAAAACTACAGGAAACTGCGAATGCATTGAGCAAATAAATAAATAAACAAATGAGTGAATAGACAAATGAGTGGATAAATAAATAAATAAATAAATAAGTAAATAAACAACTAAACAAATAAGTAAATAAATAAATAAATAAATAAATCAAACCAAACAATGAATGAATGATGTTGAGAATATCTTCTCTGTGGAATAATAACCGAAAAATGATTGCAAGGACAACGCCAACCTCAAGCATAGGCGATCCCTTCATAAAAAGTTTATTAATAGAGAGGCGTGCTTCTGCCGAAAGCGTTGCTCGAATACTTACATACCAATAGAGGGATAGAACGAGCAACATCGATACGGATGTGAAGCCATTAGATAACCATGTGCAATATCGTTCCAGAAACCGGTTATCCTAGAACACTGTTTCATTTGTATACGCTTTTGTAAGTTTCCTTTTGTTGGGCTCATTGTAATGTCATCCTTCTTGCACGTTTGAGGTGTGTCTCAGAGAGACAGAGAGAGAGAGAGAAGGAGAGAGAGAGGTAGAGAGAGCCTTCTTTTCTTCTCTTCCATGTGCTGAGCAAAAACCTCGTTGATCTATGCATTCCTATTTCTATATGTTTGAAGTAGCAAACATGCAAACTCGAATGCTATCAAATTCAATCTGCCTCTAAGTAAATGAAAGTTTTCTATATTCATAAAATATTTCAAATCCATAGCTTAATTTAAGGATTGAACAATTTAACAATATTTTAAGATATTGCTTTTG
>QEWY01004197.1:602475-720096 GCA_006503575.1 Baylisascaris schroederi | reverse complement strand
ATATATATATATATATATATATATATATATATATATATATATAGTCTTATAATATGCAATCTTATGAATATGTTGTCACGAGAATTCCATTTTAACAGAACTCTCATAGTTACAAATAAGCGAACAAACATCGAAATAAATTGGCTTCGTAGCAATATTCGTTGAACTGTTCTCAGCGTTCATCTCACGTGTTGCACCGAATGTCATTATTGCCGCATAGAGTGTAATTGTATAGATAAAAGCAAAGAAAATCGCAGTTGATGATGCTATACAAAGAATTCGAATTTCGGCGATTGGAGTAAGCGCACCAATTGCAAATGCGAGCATATTAGTCAATGAAGTGATTACCATCGACGGCCCAGTATCCACAAATATCTACAAAATCTGTCGATTAATAGGTTTCACTTTGGATCTGTTTGTCTATTTGACCATTAGTATTCAACTCAAGTCTTTATTGAGTTCTACCGTTTTTGATAACTTAAGGGAAATAGTTCAGCAATTGTTAGTAGGTTAGCTAACGTCTAGCAAAGTGAATGAACTGCATTGCTTTTATCTTGTCCAATATCAAGGAGCATTGTTCATATCTCTGTTTCTTTGTTTTTGAGCACTAATATTCTTCCATAGTCAAACTTATAAGTTTTGATTTAATTTCTAGTTTAATTTCCATCCATCTGACAGCTTCATATGGTGGTCTTTGTCCTACGTGAGTAAACTCGCCTTCCAGTTATTACTTTTTAAGAAATTGTTGAACGATATTAAGCGAAAATGTGCTCATCGAAATAATTCCTTTTGTATGGATTATTGTCCACTGAATAACTAATTATAAGGCTAGTACGGCCAAACAATATCTAAAATCAACAACCATGCAATTCACATTAAGATGATGATAATAAGGAACGAAAAATTATGAAAAAAATACACTTAGTATATCAATTCAATGCCCATCAAACGCTAGTTCAGTATTTAAGTGCTATGTTCGGAAGTACAATCGTGTGCAAAATAATATATGCAATTCACACAAATCCATTCGTAATTGCTTATGTAAAATTGGATGAAAAAAGTTATACGAATGCTGAAATAATATACGATATGAGTATATCCGTGTAACAAACCTCAACTATCCTTTCTTCGAGAGACATTTTCATGGTGAGATACTTTTGCTTAGCGCATATACGATTCCAAGCATTTATCAACAAATATGAATCATCGACTCCTAGAATGATACTTGAAAACTTTGAGCGATATACTTCAAAAGAACTTTTTCATTACTTTTATAATTCTAAAAAATTTGAGAGAAAAGTTTCTATAGCTGAAAAATTTCATTGCATGAAATTTCTCAATAAAAATAGAAATTTTCATAATAAGATAAAGACAACATAGTGAGCTCATGTCACAAACTATAAAAAGCTGAACGAAATCAGTCCTACTTAAGGCATAAAATCTTATTAGCATGTTTTCGGTAGAGAAGAGGAACGCAGCTGTGCTAGCAGTTTCTATCATGGGTATTGAAAAACACATTTTTTCCGATATTCATAGGAACACGGTTACCTTGATGGTTCGTAACAAGGATTTTTGAAGATAAAACAAGGTCCTTTTTAAAAAGAGACTGGGTTGACGGCAAGCGTTAGCTGGCATTGAGAGCAAGGAAGGGAACAATATCATCTTACTGCTTGCCTTACTAAATGAATACCTGCGCGTGCAGAGAACTTCTTTACGCTTCGGATGTAATGTGCTGATCGACTATGAAAGAACTATGACCGAAGTTGACTTGCCGGAGAGTTGTGAACGCTATAAGTCCTAAAGCATAAGAATGATAGAATAAACTGATTTCTTCAAAGATTTTAGGACACAAGATTTATTTGTTTCTCTTTTTCTTATCTCATTCGGATTCATAAGAGCCAAAAGAGCCAAAAAATTCATTGGAATATTTTTTTGACCTTGTGCCCTCTCTAAGTGGTTTACTAAAGAGCTGTAGTTTCATCAGCGAAGACTGCAATTTATCAGCTATGCTCAGCTTATAAGCCTTCTCGCCTAAATGTTTGAAATAGCAGCGAAATTACCGATACGCACCGATAAGTATGTTATGAAAAAAGCGAAAACAAAGATGCAATAGATGGATATGCGCAGAAAAGAAGAATAAAGTCGCATCTAATAAATCGGCATACCGTTTTTCTCCCATTTCCGCTCACCTCTTCCCGAGGCTTCAAGACTTATAGGAGCTTATAGAGGGAGAACTGAAATAAATTTTTGAAGATATGGAGACAACGCTTTCTTCGCTATCAATACAAACTTATTATTGATTAGCAATTGCGCACCTTGCATATATTCTTTTCATATGGAACGTTGTAAAACGAACCGATTGCTAGTGCAAGAAATGGAGTAATACATAGAATTGAGCTGAATCGCAATCCGAGGCAAAAAAGAAAGCCAAGCGATGTCGATGTAGCAAGCAAAGGGCATATACTGGCTGTGATGGCGAATGTCACTTTATGAATCGACCACTGCAACTATACGGATGAAAGCATTCAAATTAGTTTTTAGTAAATGAGAGAATTATAAACTTAAGTTCCTAAAATTAGAACTTGAAAATTAGAACATTTCTAATGTGCAAAATCTAGTAAACCTAAAAATAAATTGTATATAAACTTGAAAATGTGTTTAAACATATAGTTTTTTTAATATTACTTAGGCAACTGTAATTTTATCGTTTGATTGTTTAAATGAAAACGAATTCCCGAGTGTTTAAGAAATTGGACAAGCTGCCCAAATCAATTTTATTCAGTATCGTCACTGATTCGGTTAACGGTTAACGTTGTGGCATAATGACTACAGTTATGACAAAAAAAAGGAGTAAAAAGTCCATAGTGCATAGTGCACTATGGAAGCAAATTAAAAGCAAAACAAAGAAAAAAAAATTCCTATTTTCGTTGCTGAAATAATATAATTTAATATTTGTTCGATGAGATATTCAATAGAGCAATCATTTTGACTATGAAGTTTCATAAGTGTTACTAAGGAACGTTTCCGTTGGCTTTTTTTAGACGCATTTCACTTAGGAAACTCCACTCCTGCAGAAGTTTCCTTCAGACACCGAACATTGCCACCAATGCATCGGTGTTGCTTAATGAGTCAGAACTAATCGTATGAATAGACGACAAGCTGCAAAACTAGGCTCGTTGAGGGAAAATATTGCTGAACATGATGAACGGGATGGGAATTTTACGTAAAAGATTAGGTGCTGCGACTTTTGCTGATGCTAAAAGAAGGGATTGTTGTTGATTTACGCAGCTGAGAAAGATTTCTAAGCGTTAATGGTATCCAGATTGCTATACGCTATTTGCAAATTTGCTGATCACCTTTAATTCCTATGCAATAGAGAAATTGCATCGCTTTATTGTAGGAAAACATTTGTGTTCGATAAAAGGCACCATTATAAGGGATGTAATTTTTATAAAACAATCAATTAATTTTTGAAGAAATCTAGACCTGAGCTTCACGAGAATTTGAAGAAAATCGTGAAAATATTACAAAATGAAAATTCGCTTCTATAGTCAAATACCATGAAAAAAATTTTTTTTTCTCATGTTGTGAAGTTTCATAGTCTATCACCTTTATTTGTCTTAATTTAATCTTATTTCCCATGTATTCACCTACTATGCCTTGAAATTTGTCTCTCAAAAATATTAAAAAAAATTGGTTAAGACTGTTTATTGCCTTTTATTTACTAAGAATGGAAAGCAGGCTGTTATTTCTTTTTAAACATGGACAATTTTCATTCCGATATAGAGGCCGACGTGGCGAGAAAATATGCACATAGAAAAAAATTTGCTTGCGAATGACTTAGGACAAGTTTCAAGAATACGACATTCTAGCACAATCATTAGCCCTTTTAATTCCCTCTTTAATAAGTTCCAGCATTGTGATTCAGCGGATTTTTTTCATTAAAAAATTCATTAAAAAGCAAATTTGTTTTTGAAGCGTGCAATGAAAAAAAAAGAACTACAACGCTGCCATTATTATTCAAATCGCATTTCTGAAATTAATCGTTCTTAAAATTGAATTAGAATAACTAGAAAATCACACATAACACCAAGCTAAAAAAAAAATTGAAAGGGATACTTCTTTATGCCGACCTGATTAGTGAGCTTTGAACCAATATAGACGGTGATAAGAGAGAATATAGATATCATGAGTAGACCAATCGCAATATACGTGAACATCGTTCGCCCTGTACGTGCAATTTCATCTTGAGCAAATACCAACGAATAGACCATAGGTTTGATCAATGAATTGTTGTAGGTACTGTAAATAAACTATCACTTGTGTTGAGGAATAAGCTTAAGAATAAGGAGATCAGGTTCAGGTGTCATATAAAGGCGTATTTGGTGCCAGCTTTCCTACTATGCAATTTCCTTTGTCCTGAAAAACTTCAAATACTTACAAAAGGTAATAATGTGTAACTCGTCGCTCCCATTCAGCCACATTGTCATCATTCCATTGCACAGGTCGTTGAGCTCTGAATTGTAGAAGAATGAGCCTGAGGTCTTTTATATTCGATGCTGTCTCGTTTCCCATTTCGGAGTTCATATATGTGGTGACACCGAAGAAGTGCGGACTAAGATCGAGCTTACGGCCAATAAAACTTGAGAGTGGAAAAGACAAATGTATGATATTGTTGCTACCACTTCTCTGATTCATCAGCAGACCGTTCTGAAAGTGAACAAACCGTCACAGTGTTCAGGAGGAAACTTGAAGCTTTTCATCCAGTGTGATGGATTTCAAGTTTATAAGTTTCGGAGTTCTTAACGCTCGAACGTATATTTGAAAGGGTTGAAAGAGAGAAGACAAAGGCTTAGATCACTTGAAAATTTTAAAACAGACATATATTTGAAACGAATGTCGCAAATAAATGCGGCAGAAAATAAAATGTTTCCATTCCCATCATATCTCCAGCGAAACCTTCGTAGCTATTTCGCTGGAATTTTGTTGTGTCCTTCGCGAATTCACGCGACAACGAAGTAATAACGAAGAGTATCACTGCAAAGAGTACTACTGCTGGAATAATGCATAGAATAAAAACATTGTTATTGCCTCTCAAAATTGAAGAGTAAAAATGTTAATATTTTATGTGTTATTTCAGCAGTAATACTCTTCGCGAAGAGTACTGCTGCTTCATAAATGCTGCTGAAATATTTAGCAATGTGATCTAGCGCGTAGCTGTACAAGATTGTTTGAGGACAGTATTCAGCCACATATTATTTAATAATTAAAGAGTTCATTTGACCGATCAGATTTTCACTCTTAAGCTGTCAGCGAAAACGGTATCTATGACTCGCAACAATTTATCAACTGGAAATAAGATGAGAAGAAAACGTGGAATAAGACCATTATATGGTAATACGGTTAGGAAAAATAAAACAATTCTCATAAGTCATAAGATCCAAAAAAGATGTTTCATCGATTTTTGTGTGGAAAACAAGCAACAGAAGCATATATGTTAGGAAATAAACTATAAATGCAATAATTGCGTTGCTTATTTAGAAATGGGAATTGTTTATGATATAACATTAACGGAACTTATCAACAATGAAAACAAATAAGGAAATATGAATTGCCCTCATGTTATTGTACCACTTATGGCGCATTTTACGCAACATTTCATAAAACTTGAAGAAAAAACTCAACAAAACTAAACGACATCAAATTATGAAACTCTTATAAGTGAACGAATAGTTAGTAGCTCTCAGATAATCATTTTTCTGATGTGAATAACTAGAAAANCCGTATATATATATATATATATATATATATATAAGGCTTCAGGAAGAGGTGAGCGTCCAAATTAAAAGAGCTTTCACGAAGGAGTTATATGTTTTAGAAAAAAGGTCTTTCAGCAGAACTATTTAGAGGTGTTACCATTTTCTTTGCGTCGATCCCTCTCATTTGCGAGCGATACGATAATATTCATTTATAAGGAGTGATGCTCAACAAAGTTGCACTTCTAATAATACCGCAATGTCTCGCACTGATGAAATTATAGAAAATGAATAGAATCCGGTTTTTGTTATAAGTGTTCACTTTCTGTGAGATTAATGTTATACAAAAACTTGTCGTTATATTTTCCTCAGTGTAACAGTTTCATTCGAATGAAAAATAAAATTGTTATGTTTTTAAATCAACATTGCACTCAGCAGACGATCTCTATCGTTAGAAATTTTCCATACTTATAGATAAATTTAGAGGACCGAGGAAAATGATCAAATATTGCGAATCATTACATCAGAATTAAACAGATCCAACTTCTGTCATAAACTTACCGAGATTGACGGTGATTATTGCAGTATCTTGGATTCAAGATTTCCTACGGAATGCACATAGCTGTTATATGATTAACTATTCCGTACACTTACATCAGATTTCAGAATTTTGAGCCGGCTATTTTAGGGAAAAAGGAAAATTTTGGAAAACAAAGAGAAAATTCCAATAAAACAGGAGTCGTATTAACGGAAAGTTGAAATTTTCGCTACCTTCGGAATATCTTCTTGCCAAAATTCTTGAGATTCACGCGATTTGCGAATCGCTGCAATATATGAACACTTTTGGCACTTCATTTTATTTTCAAGATGATCTTTGACGGCTTCCGACTTAGCAAGCAGCAAATTTTTAACAAAAATAGTCAGGATGAAACAAAATGGATGTAAAAATTCGGTCAATGAAGGTGAAGGCGCTATGGCTATCCGTAGGTATTTCTGGCCGAATATGAGTATCCTACCGTAAAAGATTACTGTGGAAGATTTCTTTCAGTGCACAAAACTCAGAAAGTTCGAAGATGAGCGTACGGAACGGCATAAATTGTCTGTTACCAAAGGTTAGCTAACAAGGCGTAGTTCAACACAGATCTTTCTTTTCAAAATGAACCTTATAGGATCGAGGCAGTCTGTTGAGCCAATGATGACAATTCTAAGCTTTATCTTGAAGCTGAGCACTCCCCCCCCCCCCCCCCCCCCCCCCCCCCCCCACCTGCCCCAACCTCCGTTTCCTCCATGAAGATGCTTTTCGTCAAGATGCTTTATAATAAGGTACCTGTCATAAAAATTTTAGCATCAAATGAGAACGGTATCGTTCAGTTGAGCTCTGTATCATGCACGCAGTAGAATCCCTATCTAAGCCATAAGTGAAAATATGGCCAAAGCTGAAAAGCTATTGAAAAAAACCATATCTTCATTTGAACAGTACTCTAAAATTTGAGCATTTTCTTAGAACTTTATAGAAAAAAAATTGTAAAAGTTTCTATTCCAATAAATGCAAAATTCAAAGCGAATTTCGGTAAAATCCAAAAAAAAAAACAAAATTACAACTCACTCGAAATAATCGTATCGGTTCATTTATATCACAGAAATTCTCACAAATATCATTAAAAGTTATATTGTTCACTGCAAATCCACTTCCAACGTTATCAATAATCTCAATCGTAGTATTTAAGTGGGAAAGTCGTTGCATAGAGCCACCATCTTTAGCAATAACGAGTATAAAAATAAGTACTGGATAGTGACCATTATTGAATTTACGATATGCTTCAATTTCGACGAATGCACGCGCTCCACTTGGAGTATAGCCTTTTACAAGATCGTCTTTCATTTGCGTGAGTGGAATTTGTATCGAGAATATAATTGTGATTGCTGATATTATCTGAAATTTAGGCTTTATTCGATTACTTCTTTAATTTTTTTAAACTTACGATTGAAACAGTCATAAAAAATTCTGCTTCTTATTCTGTTTCTTAAAATGTCGTAAAATCATGATAAAATCTTGGCGAAGAATTCTAGGCAATTTTGATTTCTTATTTATTTGCTGATAGTTTTTTGACTTCATTTCACATATTAATTCACGCAACAAATGGGAAACTACTGGAATCGCTTCCGATGGGAAATTTCCTTTCATTTATATATCTGCGAGTATTTTATAAGGAGGTATGAGTCATTATGGCGAAGGTTAGAGGAAAATGCAAAATGATCGCAAATTATTCTTCCAATGCTTCGGTGACAGATGATGACATCGATCCAAATCTCTTGTCGAAATCGATTCGCAAACTTTGAGCACCTCCCTTTAGTGTGAAACCTATGTTTAAAGCGATAAAATATAGAACAACAAGGATTCTATTATTCCTGATAGAGTGCCACCGAGACATTCAAATGTGTACGATGTTGTTTATCTGACCTTGGCCACCACATTTCAACTTTATATAGACAAGTTTTCGGGAAATGCGTCTGACGTTGTTGACCATGAATATCTTGTCTATAAGCTAGAAAGAGGTTTGCTTATCAAATAGTTGACTTAGCTCGTTCGAAGTGAACGGTTTTGGAGGAAATTTTTTCCAAGTTTAATTGATAGGATAGTTAAGAATAAATTATTCCCTATACTTTCCAATTTGCTCAGATCATTACTGGTATTGGATGATTCGAATACTATTTGGGATAATAATTTTATGGATGAGAAACTCACAATGACAACAATAAGCGGATATGTCGCAATTATGCGTCCAACCGCTCGAAAGAATATAGTTAGGAGACGAATAAATAGCGTCGGTCCAGACGTGTTACTTGAAGCGCTCATGTTCACCAATTTGATGATTGCGTGTTCCTTCAATGGGGCGGTATTCAACGTTGACGAAAAGTGCAACTGAACTTTGCAAGCGAGTTCCATAATTATATATTACATCCACAATCTAATTGACGCCTCCACATTATGCGATACAATGCATATATTCAATGACTTTCACCTGCAATTGATTCACTGTTTGAGAGGATAACAAGTTTACACTCTCAGTGTAAGCTGTAACTCAACTGACCAATGGCCAATTTTCACCAGCAATATGCTGGAGCATACTGCTGATGCTTTGAGCGCAGATTAGAGGGAGTTCAATTAACACTATCATAAGGTGTTGGCTTTTATTGAATACTTATGAGGATATTTTCTGAAATGAAGAAAATGCCTATTTTAAATTGTCTCATATTTTATGCATTAGTAATGAAGAAGTTATTAAATTTGAAAACATTTGACTACTGGAACCGCAATAAATAAATCATACGCTTTTTTATGATCATTATTGATGTCTCCTCTCATTTCGTTCAAATTATTTTCATCGGAAAATCATTGTTGACGTCCATACAACGATCGTTTGCTTTATTTCGTTTATTTTTATCTTTTATTCGTTTTCTTTGTGACGAGCGTGATGCACCATGTCATTGATGGTATGTAAATGAAATGTTTTTCTTTTCAAGGAGATGAATTTTTGGCATCGTTCTCACAATTCATTACATTTGTGATTGATCGATAAAGTTTGAAATACTTTAGTGGCAAGTTTTATAAGCCAAATGGAACATTGCGAAAAAGAGAATTCATTTAGAGAACACTGGAAAAATCTCTAGACGAGAGTAGTTCTTCCATTCATTTATTAGAATAAGTTAGCACTACAGCAATACGACAAATGTCAAACAGCATGCCAGAATGCAACGCTGACTGTAATAATTTAGAGGTTCAAACAATTTTCAAACGGTCAAGTTGAAACAGTCAAGTTGAAACAGTTTTCAATTTAAAATAAGACAACGGACTAATGCAATAACTAACGCAAAATTAAGCATGCTTCATTGCATTCTCAGTAAAATGTTTTAGGCGTTATCTAAGTGCTTTTATACAATGAACTATAGAAATAACACCACCCGGTGTCGAACATAAATGGCTGCGAAGTAATGACTCATCTGTGAGCGTTCTTTGCATCACATTGTTTGATATTTCATTTCCACTTGCAGAACATTTTTTCTTTTTTTCTGACACGAAAATAGAATGCGACAAGTTTCTTGCTCATTGTTGTTGGCCACAAATGGAAACTCTTGAATAAGATGATGAAAAATCATCGCCTAAGAGCAATTCCGCGATACTTTGATGGAGTGAATGCTCAATTTGTTTACAAAACAAACTCCATTGTCCATAACGCTCCAACGATTTCCCTTCTTTTTCGATTTGGACTGTTTGTGCGATGTCACTGCAGATGGCTATCTCATCATTTCATCATTTCGTCGATTCATTTCTCACTTTCATATCTCTATGAAACAGTCAACCAATTACTAATTCCTCGGAAGCTGATAGAGAAGAATATCGGCTTTATGTTTCAAAATCTACTTGTTTTTGGTAACGTTCGCGAGTGAAGACGAATCTTCTAGAAGAATGCGGAAGCCTTTTTTTTTGCAATCTTGCGGATTAGCTAAATCACCAAATTAATGTCACAAATCCATCAAACTGTAAAATGCACCGAAATTGATGCCAATAGAGATACGCTTTAAATATTTACCCCAACTCGGCTATGAAGTGTTTGAATATTGAAGAGTGGTACATACCCTTGGGTGACTGATATCATAAACTTTTGTTGTCTTCCCGTTCAGTATACTTCTCGTTGCATATGCATGAAAGCTGAACCGATGTTCACGTATAAAATTTTATTAAAACAGCAATATAAGATGATATGGCCACATTCAACGATGAATAATCGAAAGAAACTGGTCAAATAACTGTGTCCTTCGCGCGATTGGATATAGAAGTTGATGAAGTGTGCAAATTAACACAACAGTAATTCGATGGCAAGTCAACATAGTGCACATTCCAAACACATGTGTTTCCGGTACTCTTATTTACAATTCTTTTTGGTTTGGTTTTTGGTTTATCATAACCGGAAAATTTTTCGTCCCTTTAACATTAAATAAAGTTGAACCCGAAAAACCCAAGCTCTTATGGTAACCAAGAATTCCCACCCACCCAGCTCGACGAACGTAAGATGCCAACGGTGAATATAGAAATAAATCTTGGGGAAAGAGGAGGCGATCACTACGTTGAGCTTTTTTTGTTGCCCTGCATTTGAAAATATGTATGTCGTTCCTCATGTCATTCTTGAAAATTTCCAGCTCTTTGAAACTAAAAAATATTCATATTTTCTATCCGAAATCTCGGTTAGTTGTAAAATCTCCTCCTCTTTCCGCTACAATAGATGTTCAAGTTGATTTTATCACTTAATCTTCAATTCTAAAAGTTGCCTATTGTGCAGTTGAATCTCATTGCTGAAATGACTTTTAATGACAATTTTCTACTATCATTTTTCATTTCCCAGTCTTATTGCTGTAGCATCATCTCTATTTTTGTTACGGCCATTTAAGCTCACCTATGCGTTCATTCATGTGATTATCAAAAACATCATTTGCTGTATCGTGACATGCCTCACAAACGAACAAATAAATGTAATGCATTACAGTTAAATAAACTAATATTTGGCAAGATGGATGTGAAGGTAAAATGCATAGAAATGCTTTTAGAGGCATTTTTTTCCAATTTCGCAACAAACCAGCACATTTTTTACGCAGCTATACATACCGCACGCTTTTGCGCATCACACGTAACCGACTGGAAAAAATCGAATTGAAATTGGTCCATCTGGGACCGAGATGTGAGTTGGGACAGGTAGCGAGCGCGTACGAAGGCGACACGTGCGGCTGCGCAGCTCGCGTCCCCTTTCGCACGCTGTACCTCTCCCCCCCTCGTCCCCGCTCCTTGGCTAGGTTACCCGAGGCCAGTTACTCAATGCCGTATCAGAATTGGTCCATCCGGAGCCGAAATATCTTCCTCGACAATTGATACTGCGCATAGCACCACGTGCGGCGATGCCTCGCGCACGTACTCAGTCTCTGCTACACTGCACAATTATTTTCACCTTACCCGTATTATGTTTGGTCTAATATTCAAAACCGGATCAAAATTGGACCATATAGAGCAGAGATATGACCCAAAAATTTATTTATAAAAAGGTATACGGAATAGCTACTGAATCCATTGTCCACAAATTTCTGGGCCGAATCCCTCCCTCTGAGCCCCGTCCGGTACATCCAGGGCCCAGCCAATCACTTTTTGACAAGGAATCCTGAAACGATAAATTTAAATCGGGAAATATTAAGCGGATTTAGGAATTGAACCAGCATAACACACATCCGCACTCCACGTAATACCTACCCGCCTACACTAATGCTTGCAATTCAACTTCTCAATGGGAGTGACATATACAAGCGAGTCTCTGCCTCTCCCTCTCAATTACGAACTCTTTTCGACGAGAAATATTTGGCATTCATTACTTCAAAAAGACACAAAAAACGCATGCTATAAGCCTATATTTGTGATCAGCTCATCGAATTTTATCGTTTTATTCCAAAATAATCGAAATCGGAGACAAAAAATATTTTTCCAAAATTTCCATGTACTTACCCCAGACGGTCGAAAAATGGCGAACTTTGGAATTTTTTTTTCCGCTCCCATTCGTCCTCGGACGGTAAAGCATACATCGCTCGAGTGTTCTCGGCAGGCTGATGACAAATCAAGGGACCTTTTGAACTCATATCAAATGGCTGCCGACAAAAAGAACCCCCAAAAATTGCAAAAACCGAGAATTCAGAAAATCTAACCGGTCGATTCGGTTTTCAACTTTTCTCTCGAAATAAAACAAACTACATATTGTTTGATAGAGCTCTTAAAGCCGTATTGGAAAGAGCAAGCCGTAGCTCCATACGTCTAACCATTGCGACAAAAATAGATTTCAAACTATCAATTACAGCATATTTGTATAGAAACGACAACATTCGTGCACCTATAATTTCATTTTCTTTCACGTTAAGCAACCAGTAGCGCACATACTCCAGATCAGCTGATTAAATTCTATCGTCTGATACCAAAATCATCAAAATCGGAGACAAATCGTTTGATAGGCCTTTTAAAGTTTTCTTGAAAAAAGCAACCTCGAGCTCCATAGGTCAAAGCACTGCCGAAAAGGAGTCCCGAAATATCACCTACAGTACATTTACACACAATGTGCAGCAAACCTGCACCGGTGTTTCTCTCCTCCCTACCAAGAAAAGCAAACAATGCATTCGCTTGTGTCAGCTGATCGTGTTCTATCGTTTAATGCCAAAATCAGCGGATTCGAGGGCAAGAAATATTTTTCCAAAATTCCCTGTACTACCCCCTTACGATCGAAAAATCCTGATATTTGTTCCTGTTTTTCTCGGCTCATGTTTGCGCAGGAGCTGCATCCCATATATGCTTCGAGAGGTCTCGGCGCTGTGATGGCAAATCAAAAGGCCGTTTACTCGTGTGTCAAACAGGGTTCGAGGACCAGAACCCTGGAAATCGCGAAAATCGAGATTTCAGAATTTCTGGCCGCTCGAAACGGTCTTCAACTTTTGCTCGGCAATATAACAAGTTATATATCGTTTGATAGAGCTTTTAGAATTGTTTCGAAAAAAGCAAGCCTGAGCTTTACAGGTCAAAGCACTGCCGAGAAAGAGTCCCGAAATATCAATTACAGTACATTTACATAGAATGTGCAGTATACCTGCTCCGGTGGTTCTCTCCTCCCCAGCAAGAACCGCAAACAATGCATTCGTTTGTGTCAGCTGATCGTGTTCTATCGTTTGATACCAAAATCAGCGGATTCGAGGGCAAGAAATATTTTTCCAAAATTCCCTGTACTACCCCCTTACGATCGAAAAATCCTGATATTTGTTCCTGTTTTTCTCGGCTCATGTTTGCCCAGGAGCCGCATCCCATATATGCTTCGAGAGGTCTCGGCGCTGTGATGGCAAATCAAAAGGCCGTTTACTCGTGTGTCAAACAGGGTTCGAGGACCAGAACCCTGGAAATCGCGAAAATCGAGATTTCAGAATTTCTGGCCGCTCGAAACTGTCTTCAACTTTTGCTCGGAAATATAACAGGTTATATATCATTTGATAGAGTTTTCAAAGGTGTATTGAAAGAACCAGGCCGTACCTCCGCAGGCGTAACCGTTACGGAGAAAGGGTTCCGAAATCTCCAATGTAGTACATTTCTATAGAAATTTCACATAGTTTAATTCTTCAACTGCACAAAGCTTAGGAAAATGAGTCTAAAAAACAAATTTAATTGAAAATTGAGCACGAAAGGAATGAAAGTAAGAGAACGTAGGAAGAAATGACAAAAAGAGCCTATGTTGATCGCAGGAAGAAGTAACGACAAGGAACTCTTAATTATATATTTTTTTCTTTCAGTAGTATTAAGATCAAAGAGCTGTACCATTGGACCCGCACGTGGGGGGGGGGGCTGTCACCCCCTCGACCGCTGCTTTGGTCCGGATGCAGTTGTTGCTATGGGAAAAATTCATTCTTATCTAAATTACACTATAAATTTAATTTTGATTTTTTTCTCACAAAATCTTGCTACTGATCCAACAGTGGTATGCATCTTCGGAAAGGAATTGAATACTTAATCTAACAAAAAAAAGTTCCATCCAAATCCATCGAGAATTGGCAGAGTTATAAATGCGCGTAATGTCATTTTTCTGACTCTCACTTTCGCTAACTATCTCGCCGCCAGATGCGTTTTCCAATATTTCCAATAGAGAAAGCCTAAGCATGTTATTCACATTTGGAAAGGAAACAGCTGGGACGTCGAATAGCTCCATGTGCGCGTCTCTGCGGCTATCCGGAAAAAAGTCATGGAGAAAAAAATTCCGGAGTGTTCAGAAAATGCCGAACAGGAGAGGAACCCAGGTCATATATTTGTAATAGGCTTGAAAAGAGATGAAAACTTGTGGTTATCCAACTCTATTCTTATTTTTTTCCTGTGCATCGCATAGTGTTGTCATCAGGTACAAGTTTTCATTTCTTTTCAAGGCCATCACGAATATATAACTTGGGTTTCGCTCCGATCTGGGATTTTCTGGTTATTCCGAAATCCTTCATCCTGAAACTTTTTTATGTATATGGAAGACACTCATAAGATATGGATTAAAAAAAAATCCACCACAGTTAGTCGAGCGAAAAGTGAGATATGGCCAAAAGTTGATTTCCCAGTTCCCAAACGGATATCTCTTCCGGATCATCAAATATCGACAATCTATCTTCATAAGCACATCCAGGTTGAAAATCCCGAGAGGTCTTACAAAAATCAAGCAAAAAATATTCAAAAAAAATTACCAAGTTATAAACGTTTCCAGATTGTTCCCCACACGTATTGAAGCAATTACTGAAAAATTTTCATATCCAGGATGTTTTTTCATATCCACGACAAGCTTCGTGAAAAAAGCACTACCCGAAGTGTTCCTTGATGTCCCATGTCGGCGACTATATTTTTACAGTTGTCTCGAGAAGGTGAATGAGCTGTTTCTCTAAAAAAAAGAGCTGCTTCCACGGAGCTATTCTTTCATAAAGACAAAGAACTAAACCCTTATAGCCCAATCGCTGTACAGACAATAAACCATTGTTCCACCTATCAGGTTAATTAACGGTTGAATTGATTAAGATTTTAAAACAGGTGACCTAGAACAGAGTGGGGTTTTATCCTTCCATAACTGTTATAGGCTTTTGATTACAACATAAATAATATAACATATGCTCAACATATTTCTTGCTTGTTTAACCCACATCTGATGCATTGAACAGAATCTAGAAACTCTTTCGCCTTAAAGCAGTTTTATCGTGTAAACAGGCATTTCCTTAAGAGTACTTCCAATGTGCTTCAACAACGTTTACTGCTCACTCAGATTGTCTGCTATTACCAGCTGAATTTTCCAGCCACAATGAGCGTCGTGGCTTTCTGTTTTATTTACCTGCTTTATTACTATTAAATAAATTACATATTCAAAAATGTCACCATATATGCAATCGAAACAAATATGAGCAATATCGGCATACAAAGGAGAAATGCACGATAGCACTGCAAACACCCTGAGGAAAAGTAGAATTAACAACTCAGATAAATCTCAACATGTTGCACAATTTCATCATGCAGATTCCTCCTTAAAATGTCAGGAAGGAGGTACACATTAATCGTTTGTATAACTAACATATGAAAAGTATAACTCAATAGAACAATTGGTAGTGCTTCTACGATTATAGAATTAGAAATCAACCAATCGGGTTGTTCTTAATTGCCCCATTCCTGATCTCTTGTTTCTTCCATTTTCCTCCTCCTACATTTCCCAAGTACCTACATATTTCGGCACATTTCGTTAGCGATGGCTGGCTTTATCGCCAGGTCAGCAAATAAATTTGTATATTTTTACAAGCCGCTAACCGAGGCGTTCTTCCTAACATCACACAGAATTTGAATTGGTCAAGTGTATTTGAATAATGCCACCGTCAACCTCTCTCATCTGATACCCACCTCATCATATGGATGTTAAATGCTGTCTCATATGGCGTAGATTCAAAAACAATCTTCTGTGGCGTGAAAATATGATTTGAAAGTGGAATTTTGCTACGTTTTTATAGCTCCTTTTCCTTTAATGCGCCAATTTTTTCGGCTTTTTTATTCGCCAACTATGATAAAATAGAATCAATTACTAGAGACATTTAAACTTTTTTTTTTCACTTTCTACTAAGCAATTCAGTATTTTTATCTCGTCTAGCCAATAATTTTTTACGGGAGTTTTAAGAGCAAATATTACAACTATCGAAATGAAAATTAACAAAGCTTACCTTTACTACTTCTTCAAAAGTAGCACTTTTCGTCACAATTGCAATAAAAAAAACGTTACGATGGAATTAGTATACTTCAATTGATGAAAATTCAGCTACAAAAAAAAACAATCTATAAATATTGCAATTTCAAAACTCTTCTGAAATTACAATAAAGTTTCCCTTTGCATGCATATTGCAACAGCAAGGAATAAGTAAAGCGATTGAATAAAGTGTCTCACAAATAAAGTGAGCATCTATACAGGTTATCTGTATTAGAATGGCGACAACTTCCGGTTGGCGTTATCGAGATTTCTCATCGCCACATACGATTGTCACTATTCGTTCAGATACCTGAATAATGAATATATTTACTAAGACTGCTGCCAAAGGAACCAAACGAATGACATATTGGAATATAAGTAGTAGTACATCAATGACTAAACGCAAAGAAAATCGTGCATTGTTCGAGTGTTCTCATATATATTACAATCAAGGGTATGTCTTAGTTTTATCACCGCAAACTCTGACTTTTGTGCTCAACCTGCTGGGTAGTTTGGAGCATTTTTATAAGTCTGAAGTTTCTAATCTGCTTGCTAACCCACCGCTTGCCAAAATATAAAAATACGCTAAGAAGGATAAGCAGTACTTTTGCCTATGAAATCTGCTTTGCAAATCATATGCTTTGATGATTGGTAGCTTTAATAGCTTGATAGTTTAAAAGGCTACAATCGCATCCATAGGTAGGTCTATTAAGTTTGTTGCAAATTATGATCAGAGATTTTATCATATTTTAGAGAATTTTCCTTAGTTTTCATGTTTCATTTCGATAGCTTCTATGATCTCAGGGGTTGAAATTACGCATTGATTTATCCTCACTGAAATGTTCCTTTTGTTAAGGTTAGCGAATGCGTATATAATCGATTTTCTTTTATCACTTCCAAGATATGATCAGTGTATTTTTCAGCATATCACTCTTGTCGAAGTGTGTTTGCACTTGGTTATCTCAACTAAGCTCTAGTAATATATATTAAGTTTTCTTGCATCATTTTTTTCAGAAATCATATGCAAAAATTTGAATGATTGTGTTAAACTTTCAAGAATTAAGACCTGTTTGTATTGTACTGGACTTTTTCGACTATATTTTTTGCTTTTTCTGGTGTTTTTTTCCGAGTGATGGGGACATTATAGAGCAAAAATGATCATGCTTCAGGCACATCCAGGCATTTCTTGGGAAACTCTTTTTCTTTCATGCCTTTCAGCAGTGTACTATTGCTTTGAGAGAGCTTTTATGATCGCTTTCTCTAGAAAGGATTAACGTTGAAAGAAAGACGGCATCAACAACAATGAAAATAGCATTGAGTATTCTCTGGCGAGTTCACTTTTGATAGTAGTATATTAAGAGAAATGCTGCCACTCACCTGCGTACATTTACAAGGCCATAGAAGCTCATATATGTTCGTGCAGGCGCAGAGTAACGCCGGAACAATGACGAGAGCGTGAAGAATACCAAGCAATGTAACCAAAACAATCGTTTTTACAAAAACCTATAAAGAATTGTCCGTGAATCATTGTGAGCCAAAACCAGCGATGAAAAAACTTCGGAAAGTTAAAGATATTAACTTCGTACAATCTTACCGATCAAACTGACAGGTTAAATAAATGCTTGGAGATGACGACTTAATATTTTTGAAAACGCCCTCATTTTCGTGGTCAGCTTAAACTATCTATTTCTGTCACTTGAGAAGGCATGAAATTTGAATTAACAAGGTTACAACCAGCTGAATGCGCCGAAAAAATGGGAATTTTACTCGTAAATCAACATAAAAAGTCGGCTTCGTTGTACAGTTTCATCGCATTTTTAATATACGTGGAAATCAAAAATCAAATTGGTCGAAGTGAGAAAAAAATATCCATCGTTTCATTTTCTGTTGTCGAATTCTCTTTAAACTATCACTCGTGAATTTACAAATCTTAGAAAGGCTGACAAATTTGTTCGACGAAGAAAATTTTTTCTTCAAAGAAAGCCGAGAAAGACTCATTGAGGCCAATAGGTTTCAAGTGGAAATCAAATTTGGGGCATTTCATTTCGAAGAAATATGTTCATATAAAAACATCGAGCGTTTAATTGAAACGGTGAAACTAGTTTTACCAATGAACAAGACAACTGAATTTGACTATATAGGTGAGATAGTAAGAGAGAATTGAATGACTTTTTCAAAAAGAAGGAAATTCAGAGAAACATTTATGAATTTGTGAATTAAAAAACAAAAAAAAAGAGAAATCCTTCGACAAACTAACCTCGCTTATATAGCAAGGAACAAATAATAAGCATAGAATAAATAATAAGGTCGATCCACTACATTGAAGTAGCGGAAATCCAATAGCGGCAAATGAATGAAACATGCGTGCACTAGCCGACTTTATACGTGTATCATAACCAGTTCGATAGTAATGATATGTTACATGTGTGGGGAAATCCACCGATAGACCAATTGCTATTGTTATTGCAGCAATTGAAAATGGATCAACATTTATGCCCCAAAGCGTTAGCATCCCAAAAACTCCTGAAAATAGCATTTTTTTGGAGAGCTGAATAAATCCAGAATTATCGATTCGAGGAAAAATTGCAATTTTGTTAATCTGAGGCAACGCAGAAAGTAAAGAAATGCGCCAGATGGCTGACAGAATAATCTCTTCTATCTTTTGCCCCGTTTTGTTAAAATTCGATGGAGTCGCGAAAAAATTTTACCTATATATCAATCCAACATCAGCAGACAGCTGTAACACATAGAGATTCCTCTCCTCTCTTTGATGTTCTGACACTGAATACCCTTCGATTGAAGGGAATTTTCAAAAAGGAAACTTTGCAAGGAATACTATTACGGTGCCGATAGTAATGCAGACCCTTCGTACTAAACTTTTTATGTTTACTTGAAGGTTAGAGCATAGCTGAGTTCTAAGGGCACTTCAGCATACGAAAGAAGAGAGAAACGAAACCGTTCTAACCAAGGCAAATCGACATAATTGAACCGACAGCAATGATTACAGTGAGGAAGTTGCTCACAAAGACCGCGCATACGAGAGCCATACAAGCCAATGTGACCACCGATGTTTTCACAGTACTTGGAACAAGTGTTTCGAGTAGGTCTAGATCTAAGGCATCATCATCGAAAATCGTAACCGAAAACTCCTAAATGTATCAATTAGGTTTCTATTCAGTATTATTCGATGACCGAATAAACGTGCTATTATAACACAACCCTTTGTTATCTTCCATTCACTCTGTGGATACATTGCAAATAAAGTGTTATAATGAGCAACCCATTGTTAGACTGAATACTTGCTATCGGCACGGACATTTCGAAGTCCAGTTTTGAGCGACTTCCATCACTTGCAGGCCTTTTGTTGATAACTGAGAACGAAGCCGACTTCGAGGAAACTTCGTGTTGGCCAGAACTGCCGATATATTTTTGCGTGTGTTCAATAACATCGTTCAGAACAAAGTAGTATTCGGTCATTCACTTATTTACTCTCGCTGGCTGTTTAAGTATGAGAAATATGGCAGTAAAATTCAAAGCAGAACGCGTAGAAATAGGTTAGCCAGGTTGACAGAGTTGAAAAGTATTCAAAGCAGCGATAAAAATTTTTTAAATAGGCTGTTTGTTTATATGACTACTCTTGATTGTCTTCTCTGGATGATATTTGCGAAATTGATATATGAGGAAATTGTAAGAATAAGATGAGGACTGTTAAATTTTGAGAATTACCGTGTAGTTATCGGCAATCTTTCTCCATTGTTTAAGCATCTCTAATCGGCGCAACTCTTTGGATAAATCCTCACCTTGATAGGTAACTGTTAGGTAGAAAGCTGCTAATCTGAAATATGATCATGTGGAGGATTTACTTGCGGAGAAAAAGAACTAAAGATAAGAGTTTACCGGTCGTAAAGCGATCCTCATATGATCACATGTTCTATAATCGTAATTTATACTTGTCTGCTTTGATGCGCTTTTTTTCTGCTTAAAAATTCTAAAAATTTTCCTCTAATACTGAAAATTTGAGGATATTTCAAAGAAGCTGAAACATACTCATCAATTTGATTATCGAATCGCATAAATCCTTCCCAATGTTCATATTCCGGCCAATCAATGAATTTATGAATATCATGAGAGGTGAAAGTGGTTGTCGACGAATCGTAATCATCGTAATCCTCTTTCTCAGCACTAATAAATCTCTCGTAATCGCGAATCCAAAAATTAGTGAATTCGACACCAATACATTCGGGTATTGCTTCAAAATCGGCTACCATCTGTTTTAATCTTGTCACTCGCCATGTATCACTTAAGTTACCCGGTTTATTGACGAATACTGTAACAGGCGTATAGTTCGGTTGAATATATTTCTCATCAATTATGCTCATCTGAAAAAAAGAAAGTCATGCGAGAAATTAAATCATTCAAATATCGATAAATCGAATTTTAAAAAGCAATGCTCATCAAGATAATTGTTCTTAGCTGGAAAATTATTTGCGTACTATATATAGGTCGGCAATCATCTGGTAAGATTCCTGCACTGAGCCGATTCGAACTCAGCTACAAATCAAGAAAGTTCGGACCGAAATCATCGACTAAGAAACAATACACGAAACGAATATAGCCGACTGCACAATATGGAATTTATAATCAACGAATGAGTTACCAGATGACGCAGACGGTTGTGCCGTTGTATAAAAAAATAGAGCTACTGTTTTGTATATAAATGATTGATTAATCATTGAGATTTGTTCAATATCATAACACAATTTTGGCACAATATATTTCCACTCATTCTTCATGCATAAGTTATAAAGTAGCGCATAGAAGGACGAAGGAATTAAAGGTTGAAGATCTTAAGTTAAGAATGAAGAAGCCAACATGGAATTCATTTTTTTTTCAAATCTTTACGCTTCATCTACTAAAGTTTCCATAAGGAAAATCAACGCTGAAAAATGCCATACTACGAGAAATTAAAAATTGACGCATATTAGAATATTCACCTCAAGTATTGGAGAATCCTTCAAGAATAATTTATTCATTGAAATAGCCGGTTTAGCACTTAATGTTCCTCTAATACTTATGTACCAATAAGCACAAAGATATAATATCAAAAATAGTGGTGTGAAAGGATTCGATAACCATTCACAATATTTGCTAAGAAGTGCATCTTTCTGAAACGAATGATTGTAAATTGGATTCACCACTCAACCATACTCCAACGATCAAATTTTTCTTTTTATTTTTTGGAGATTTTACTACGAAGTACAGCTATCAAAATTCCAATTAACAATTCAACGCCTGAAATAACCACAGGAAAGGGCGACAGATTTTTGAGGAGGCCGACCTCGATGAAAAGAAAGAGCGGAGGGAAGGAGAGAAGAGGAAAGCAGGAGAAGGTCTAAGCTATGAAAAAGGGCCTAGCCATTGTAATTCATAGAAAGATAGAGAAAATAAGGTAATTAGACGATCCATCAAGAGATACGAATCAGTGTTGAATTTCCTCAGCCGTTGAAGCAAAAGCGAGCTTTGTTGACGGTTAGCTGATAGAATTGGAGTTTTAAAAAATAAATCTACTCAATGAAACTAGCAGTTCCAAACCTAATGACCTGATCTCAGGAATTTTTTTTTTTGTAATTTTATGCAAGTTCATAGCGACGAGCTTTCAAAAACAAATTGCTAAGCGCCATGTAAATGTTGAGACGATTACGAAAAAAAGTAGAGATGGGAACTAATAAATTATAAATGTGAAATGTTCTCTTAAAATTCATGTGACTCAGTGGAAGCGCTCACCATCCTTCATTTCTATCTTCCCTCTTTTTCCTTTTACCCAATATATTTTGGAAAAACGAAAAAAAACTGTCAGAAAAATTCTCGAAACAGATAAAAGCGAAATAAATATTTAAGAGAAAATCTACAAAATTCACTGAACCTCTAATGATAACGCCTCATTACTCTAACGATTCATATATGCGTATGTAAGTTTACAAGGTTATTATTGATTTATCAAACGCACTGATCGTTATGTTGAAATATTCCACTCTCCAGTGTTTTGAATTTAATAAATAATTGCAATTTTTTTTCTAAAATTCATTGAATTAATATTCTAATCATATATGAATTAAATCGTATTACGATTACCTTAGTGAATATTGGTGGTCTTTTGTGGCATTGCATCTTCATTTCACGTTCAGCACCCAAACACATAATCGCCAAATAAAGCGTCAACATATAGAAATATGAGAACGCTAAAGCAGTAGAACATGCAATCGATAGGAGACGAATATCGGTCACTGATAATGGTATACCAATTGTGAATGCAATAACATTCGTTAATGATGTGATTGTTATTGATGGTCCAACATCGAGTAGTACCTAAATATTTATGACTTTAAACGATGAGCTGATGATGTACAAGATGTGAATATCGTCGCTTCTGGTCTCTTAGCATGGAATCGCATTTAAATGAGTTATTCAACTTCAAAAAAGAGGAAAACCATCAAAAGCAAAATCTCACCTCTACCATTCGATCCCGAAGTGTATCCTGACGTAAGGAAATAGAATCCCTTTTCAAGCATATGTCACTCCATGAGTTGATAATTAAATAACTATCATCCACACCTGAACTTTTGACAGGTGCATACTTTATAATAGAAAGGAAACGACACCTTTAAGAGCAGTTCCTCTAGTTGAAGTTTTACATGCTACTGATCTGATTTTCTGAACAATGACGGTTTATTTCTCTCGTTTCAATGTTTTAAACACTCAACGTTTTCTTTTTTTCATTGCTATTTTCTTCTTTGGCAATTGAAAGAAAAAATTTATCGCCAATAAAATACGCTAATATGGAATGCTATTTGAAAGTTTTGATAATATTTTCATTAATTCAGTGCAAGTAGTAGAAATGAATTTATATTTCTCGTGATATGCACTGAACAAAAATCGACTTCCCACCAAGAGAGTGTTTCTGAGAATGTTTTCTTATGCTTATAGTTAATTACGATGTGGGATCATTGTGAATATTTTGAATTCAATTAGTACCATATAATTTGTTCATTTAAATCTATGATCACTGTTTGCGCTTCAGTTTAAACTTGACTTTATGACTAATCTTTTTTTTTTCTATGGGCATTTTGGACATTTTTCCAAGTCAAAGAAGCATTCTACGCCGTTATAATTTATCCCGATAGATGAATTAAATATCAGTGCTAAATTCACGAAGAAATTCAACACCAACCAACAGCGAGTACAAGAAATGGAGTGACACTGATGATAGATGCATAGCGCATTCCCAATGAGAATAGAACACCTAGCGAGGTGGTTGTTGCTAATAGTGGACATACTCCAGCAGTTACTGCATACAATACTTTATAGGCAGACCACTGTAATCATCCATCAATTTAAAGAGCATTAAGTTGCGGAGGCAATTGAAGGTTTCTCCCCTGTGATACGTTTAATATGCTAAAGGATGTTTTTTTCATTGCTAATTCGAGCCCACTCGCAAAACTATATCGTACCAATCGGTAAGCAAACAATGGAACCATGTTATGATCTAATCGATTTTTTCTTCATTCGATGACTTCAATGTATTTCTATAAATAAGTGCATTGATTCTTATACTAAGGACTTAACGGCACACTTTCTACTGAATGGCATTACAGTTAGCTTCAGCAGTACTCTAAGTGATATTTCTTTCGGTTATTGAAACATTTTAAAACTCAAACGTTACTAAAGAGCCACCTCACAACAACACTTATTATTGTTCCTTTAACAGTTTTACCACCTTTGAAATCAGGATTATCCACCGCTCATGGAATATAATCTGAACTGCTGTAGATGAGGTTATTTTTTCAGCCGAACGATTGTACTCATTGTTTGAGAAAAATTGTCTAAGAAGTAATGGTAATGAAACTTTTGTAAGCTTGCAAATAATGGAAGAACATGAGAATGAACGTAGAAGGATGTGGAATTCAATCATTCGAAAACATATTAAATTATTCTCATTTCCTCACCTGATTGGTTTTCTTCGAACTCATATAAACAGTAATAAGCGAGAAAATTGTAATGACAACAAATCCAAGTACCGAATAGGGTTGCATCATTAAACCGGTTCGAAGTGCTTCATCTTGTGCGAAAATAGTTGAGAACACCAAAGGCCTTACAAAC
The DNA here is from genome assembly GCA_006503575.1 of Baylisascaris schroederi. Taxonomy (NCBI): domain Eukaryota; kingdom Metazoa; phylum Nematoda; class Chromadorea; order Rhabditida; family Ascarididae; genus Baylisascaris; species Baylisascaris schroederi. Next base: position 695,372 of record QEWY01004197.1, on the reverse strand, counting down.
GAATTATTGTATTCACTGAAATTGGATGTTTTATTATTTTAGCAGTGTGTGACTGCTTCATCACTAATAATGTAAACATGAGTAAATTTATTTTCTTCCTGGAATCGGCCTTTCAAAAGATCAAAAACCGGACCCTGAGGATATCGTGCAAATTATTTCTGCGACAACATAAGATCATCATATATTAGATACATGCAGAAAGTAAGACGGAATACTCTAAAAAGCCGCAAGGAAAATGAAGAGAACATTCGCGGAAATTATGCCAACTAATGGGATTATTTATTTATTTATTCCAATCAACAGAGCATTCATTACGAATAAAGGTCTCTTCATATCGCTTCCACTTGTCCCGATTCAATGCTTCTCTGATCCATTTGGTTCCTGCAGTCTTTTTTAAAGAATCGCTCCACCTCATTGCAGGTCGGTGTCTGCTTCTTTTGCCAATCCGTGGTTTCCTTTCTATTAATCGTTTCACCCATTCGTCATTTTTCAGTACGGATATCTTCGCCGCCCATCTGAATTTCCTCATTCCAGCCTCGGTTACCAAATCCTCTACCTTTGTTACACCTTGAAGCCATTCGTTGGTTTTCCTTTCCACCAATTCGATTTCTGCCATGATTCTTTCCATCCTTCTTTCTGCCACTGCTAGTAACTTGCGCACTTTTTTAGTTGTTCCCATGTTTCAGAACCGTATACAACTGTTGCAGTTACGCTTTTTTCAAACAGTTTCCTCTTGAGACTCATCGGTACTTTTTTCTCACGATAGAAGTTTTTATTCTTGAAAAATGCTTTCCAGCCTTGTTTGATCCTGCGTCGTGCATGTGCTTCCGTCCCTCCGCTTATTTTTACACATCTTGCCAAGTAAATAAACTCATTTACGCTTTCAATCTTCTCGCCTCTTACAACAGTCGTCGACTTCAGCTCTCGGTTGCTCATCAGCTTTGTTTTGGACGTGTTTAATCGTAAGCCAACTGCCGCACTTCTCACTTCGAGTTCTCTGACCATTTTCTTTAATTGATTGAGGTTGTGAGATATCAAGACTTCGTCGTCTGCGAACCTGAAGTGCGAAATTCTTTTCCCGTCTACGTTCACACCCTTGTTTTGCCAATCTAGCTCGTCGAACACGAGTTGTAGAGCTGCGTTGAACAGCAGCGGAGATACGCAGTCTCCCTGCCGTACTCCTCTCTTTACTTGTATTGGTATTTGTCTTTCATGCACGAAAATTGTAGTTGTCGATTTACGTTGGATTTCTTGAAGGATGGAAATTATTGAAGGGTGTATCGAGGCACTTTCCAAAGATTTCCACAGGGCGGCGCGTTCGACAGAATCGAAGGCCTTTTCGTAGTCTACGAACAGCAAGTAAAGAGGCAAGTTGTACTCTTTGGTTTTCTCGATAAGCATGGTGAGCACATGGATTTGGTCGATTGTTGACTTGCCCGGCCTGAAGCCTGCTTGCTCGACATCTTGCTTCTCTTCAATTTGTTGCTGCAATCTTTTGCATAAAACTTTCGAGAAACACTTTGAGATTGTTGGGAGAAGTGATATAGGGCGATAGTTTCTGATATCATTTAGATTGCCTTTCTTCGGCAGCAGAATTGTTTTTGAGAAGGCAAAATCCTTAGGGATTTGTTGCTGTTCGATCATGTTGTTGAACAGACTTTTCAACGGTGTTATTAATAGTTCCTTCCCGAGTTTCAGCATTTCGCCGGTTAATCCATCGATACCTGGCGCCTTCCCGTTTTTCATGCTTTTGATCGCGTTTCTTATTTCTNTGTAGGAATGGTTCATCGCTTTTCCTCGCAACGATCGTGGAGTCGGTCTCTCCTCCATACAGTTTCATATAGAATTGCTGGACGATTTTGTCAATTTCTTGCGTTTCTGTTGTGAGTGATCCGTCACTTTTCCTCAGCTCAATCATTCTTTTCTTGTTCTCAACTAGCGAACTTCTTGCCCTCTTTAATTTACCGCTAGCAGCGGCTTGCTTCATTATATTCAGATATTTCTGATAACGGTTTTCGCTTATCTTCTTTTTGATCAGCTTGCTGAGTTCAGAAAATTCCAGATTAGCCCGAAAATTAGCATCTCGTCTCATCTTCCTTCTTTTTTCAAGCAGTGCTTTTATTTCTTCCGTAAGAGGCGATGTTTTTTGCCTTGTCGTCGTAGCCATTTGTGCCGCTTGGCTGATTTTTGTAATAATATTTGCATAGGTCGGCTCGCTGTCTGTTAAATTGGACTGTTGCAGTGCGTATCTATATAAACTTCCGTCGAATAATCTTTCAGTGCTTCTCTTCCTTTGTCGTCTCACCCATAAGCGGTTATCCTTTAGCTTAAGTTTTGCTCTAACTAGGCGGTGGCTGTTGCGTTTCTGGAAGTGGTTCAGTACTTCGGTGTCTTTGACGATTATTGTCTTATTCACCAGTTCGTTTTCCTATGATCTTAATTTTGATTTGCGCATTTCTAGGAGAGTGAGAGGAGAACGACAATATCTCAGCTTTCCAATCTTTCGAAACATAAAATCCGACTTCACCTCGCGATGATTCATCCTCTCCCCGATAGAACAAAGAGTTACCGTTTGGCCGGTCGACAGCCTCTTTGCCTTTCGTTCTTACTTCTGCTAGGCCGATTACACCGAATTTGATTTTAGTTGCCTCTTCTTCCAGTTCCTCCAACCGCTCATTCGATAGCAGCGTCCTTGCATTGCGTGCATAGGCTAAGCATGGTAGCGTGAAGGTTAGGGCTTAGACTCGCCTCCTGCCGCTTGTTGCTGGCGAGTCGATTCACCGTTGTTCCTCTTAAGATGGTCGGAGCTTACTTGCAGCCGACCGCGCGATAGCCAATGTTGAACGGAGGATGGAATTATATCTTAATTTTTTGTATCGCCAGATCCACCATCTTTAATCAAGCAATTACGTTTCAATATAAAATTTCCATAATGTTTTTATGCGTGATATTGCTTAAGAATTTGCGCTTAAGAGAAATAAACCATACTTAATGTAGAAATTACTAATGGCTCTATCCCATTCGGTGACATCGTCTTTACTCCATTTGTCGGGACATCTAGCTCTGAACTGTAGCAAAATCATTCGAAGATCTTTGATATTCGATATTGTGTAATTGGTCATATCCGATTTGTTATATATAGTTACACCGAAAAAGTTCGGCGTGAGGTCGTATTGGAATCCTGCTATATGAGAGATCGGGTAAGACAGATGGCTGGAGAGACCATGCACCTCGGACGACGAGCCATCCGTTAATCGATCTCTCCTCACCATGTAGGCATTCTGAAATTGCACGATAGTGAAAAAGTGATCTTGAATTTCGTTTCGACCATTGCTCTGAACAACACAGCGTGATGCCTACACACATATAACGAACATCGGTCAGTTAAGTTAGCTATCGCATGAAATTTACTTCTGCTTTTGCGACTCGAAAAATTGTTGGACAAAGATTAGCATAACCCTATTCGGCTATACCCGGCTGCTTTATTGAGAAGCAGAGGTGAACCGCACACTTAGGATTGCCATGATTGTTAAGACTATTTTCAGCGCGACTAGCAAAATGCTTTGTTTAAACATTATTTCAGAAGATGCAAACAATTAGGATCCATTTTCCAACTTCATAAATGCGACCCATTCTATCGTACAACACCATTTTCATAATCTGTTACATTGGCCTCAAATCGGAGATGTGAAAGCATAATGTGCCGTATCGGGAGTGACTGATCGTAGGGAGTAGACAAAACACCGACAGCCAAAATGCCGCCCATGAAAATGCCGGATTTTCCATATACACTCGCTGCTAGAATGATCGCTTCTTGCTTACTTTTGTGCCAGATTTTTTTTTCGCCGAATTTATTCCTTCCTCATTCTCATACTAGCCAAATTTACTGACTTTTTCATTTATTTCTTTTTCCTGTTAACCAAATTCATCGAAAAAAACATTTGCTGCGAAGTATTTCAATGACGACAAGCGGATGAACGGAAAGATTCCAAAAAAAAAACAAACAAATCCGCTCTAATTCACTCAAAATTTTTGTTTACATTCGATGAGTTTTTCGACCGATACGGTCGCACAATTGCACTAAATTGTACAATTACCGTAATGTGTCGCCCACATTTGCAAATATTTTTCTGCCATCATTCCATCTCCTTCTTTGGATCCCTCTTAATTTATTATACTTTTGTATTGCACGTATAAATAATGTGTCCTAACCTTGTGTACTAATCCTATTAAGCCAAAAGAATGAAATTAAGTTTCAACGAGATGCACAATGAAATGCGCAGATGTAAAATATAGCGGTAATCTAATCCTTTCTGCTAAGCTTGAAAAAAATTTTTTTCCACTAAATCGACAAGTTCATGAGTGCTTTTATCATCGATTAACTTCTACCTGAATTAATTATCGCAACATTCACTACAAATATATCTTCCGATAAACGATTCGAATGCATTTAACATCGGCGATACTTTGGAATATCGGCGCTTAAGTGATAAGTGTTCTCTTCCAAGATCAAATTCATTGCTTAATGGGAAATCTTTCCTAACAATTACACGAAAAAATTTCCATGTAAGGTCATGCGACTTCAATCTGCATGACTTACATTTCCACTGGCAATTTTAGTTTTTAGAACTTAAACATCGAAGCTATACAAAATTCCTGATTTTCTTCCTCCCCTGCCCCAGCCCCTCTCCGTTTCTAAATTAACCAATGGAGACATGTGGACTAATCTTATCATGAACGAGAAGCATAGTATATACTTTTTATGCTCTACTATTTCCTCTTTCCACTTTCTTTATTCCACCCTCGTCTAAATACTTAGTTTTTACTAAGGAATACATTTACTAGAGAAGCTATCTATTCCTGAGCTTCTCAAAAAAGGCAATTATATAAATATATAATCATTTTTTAACATTCGTATTGGTATTAGAATAGATGTAACAGTTTTTTCGGTTATGACCATGTAACATGCGTCTGCGAAACAACAGTGTTACTACTGGTATTAGAATATTGGTAAAAAAAGAGGAATTAAATGATTCAATAAAGGCTAACCCGAAATTGTTTCACAGGTTCGTTAAAGCGGCAAAAACTATCGCAGATTTGTGAATAGGTAACATTTTTAATCGTAAAATTATGTGCAATTTGTTCCATTATCCCAACGGTAGCATTGAGATGCTCAAATCGACTCATTGTACCACCATCTTTTGCCATCACCAAAACATATGTTAAAATTGGATAACGACCACCATTGAAGCGTTTGTATGCTTCAATTTCATCAAATCGAGCATTTGGTGGTATATAACCGTCAATAAGATCGTCTTCGGCTTCTGTCAGCACAAATTTCATCGTGAAAATTGTCGTTAATGTTGTTATAACCTATAAAAACAACTTGATAAGCTGTTGTGAGGTGGAAAACTTTTTTCTGCATCAGTTACATCACTCGCTATGGATACCAGATCAGCGATTATCTTAATAGTTGTACTTATGTCTCTTCTGGAAGAGGACTTCCTTCATCTCATTAACGTTGACGACATCTTAAAATATGATAATTTTTTCGTAGTTTCTTCTGAACGTGATTTGCGTGGCCTTTTCGAAGGCATTGACAAGCGAGATTCCTTCACTCGGCTGCCAAAAGAAGGAATCGTTCTTCAGCTTTTCTCAACCACTGTTTCTTCATGTGGCAGTCATTTGTGTGCTCAATGATTTAGTTTATTTGCGCTCTAAATATCTCCATTTATCTAAGAAAGGCTTTTCTATTTTCCATTGAATTTACACTGTAGAACATTTTCTTTATATGCTCTTTTATAAACACTTTGAGCGTTTTAATGCAGCATCAACAATCTCAGACAGTAGCAGTGATTGTTGAAGTTGCATTATTCGTTTTTTAAGCGTGTATGCTTCCGATCTGTTACTTTGTCAAAACTGTATCGGTGCAAGGTAGAAGGGAATTGTGTGAGGAGGAACTTGTCTTCTTCAAATTCTTCTCTATTAGCACATCCCTTGCAGGGAAGGAAGAAAAATTCAGCGCAAATTCTTCCGAGTTCATTGTTTCGATCAGTTATATCTATTCTAAAATTCACAAAAATTTTGTAGCGAAGAGGTTTTGAAGGACAGGTTTTGCATATCTTAGATATCACCGGATGAGGATTCCTTGAAGCAGCTTCTGGTTTCGTAGTCTCTGCACTCAAAATTCAGCATATATTAAAGAAAAGTATCGTAAAGATGAACTAACACATATGACGATGACCGGATGATCGGCTACTTTATAGCCGATGAAGCGGAAAAATACATTCAGCAACCGAACAAAAATTGTTGTCATTGCGATTTGTTCGGGTTGATACAAATGTTAACTTCTATGATCCCTCGCTTGAATAAAAGTCGTCAAGAATAGTCTCCTGAAATTTCCATAAAGTTTTTATTTCACGTCAATATGGAAATGTCGCAAAAAGGAGTTGACGAAAAGCGTACGATCGAGCCATTGCATAAAGGACATGCAAAACCAATATGACGATAGTAGAACATTTCAGAATAACTCAAATTGTCTATGAATATTCAGCAATTCACGCCGAAAGTATCACTTTCTAATGCAAACACTTGTCCTTTACGAAAGAGATAATAATATGCTGGAAATTAGGTTGTCCAAAAAGCGCATGTATATTTGTAATTTTAGTCAACGACAAAACCAGGAAAATGAGCATGCTATAGCCTGTGGCAGAGAGGAGAATGGAACAATCATAACGGAAACAAAATTGGCCAACGGTAAAGCCGAATAATGTCTCTGAGAGGCAGCAGAAATAATAGGTTGGTGACAGAAGCCGGAATAGGGGAGTTTAGATAGACAACAAGGACATTCGCAATGGAAAATAATGATTGGATGGAAAGAATAACAGAATGGACACCACTAAATGGCAAAAGAAATCGAGGCCGATCTGCAGTGAGATGGAGTGACTCTCTAAAAAATACCGCAGGAACGAACTGGATTAGAGCGGCATTGAATTGGTACAAGTGGAAACAATATGAAAAGACATTTGTTCATAACGTATGCTTCTTCATGCGTTGACTGAAATAAACAAATGAATAAATAAGTGAGTGAATAAATGAATAAATAAGGAAATAAATAAATAAAATAAATAAATAAATAAGTAAATAAATAAATAAAATGAATAATATAATTATTGATTTACAGCGCAATGTGAGCATCAAACTGTCGATGCGAACTAATAAAGAAGTAACATACTGAAAACAAGAACAAAAGTCAGATTTTCAACTCCCGAAATGGAAGCGTTAGCTAATACTCAGAAAGGTGACGACAAGTATAAAAGCGCCTACTGGTAAATGAGGCCCGCAAGGCGAACTAACGTGCTACAGTAGAGAAAAGATTGATACCCACAGCAGCCACCTGTGGGATTTTATATCGGGAAACCCCTTATAATCCTCCCTTCCATGCTCGTTGTTGTCGCGAGAACAAGTTTATTTCGAGAATCCACGTCATTCGTCCTCTCATCTTTCCTTATATGGAGCAAACCCTTGGGCGTTGTAATAGCGAACGAATAAAAGGAAGCGATCGGATGCTTGATTATATGGTCGGAAAAGGGATCACTGATCACATTACAGTACCTTAAGTCTTCTACAACAACTCGTTGAGCATGTTACTGCAAAAATCGGAAAAAATTTTCCGTTAAATATGAAAATGAGTTGCATCAGTTGTAGATAGCTGTTTATTGCAGACAAGTGATGCTAAAGCTGAGTTTATTTCTTTAAAATTATTCCTTTCTGCAGAGCGGTTTTACGCTGAAGTATGTTCAGGCTGGTGACTTGATTGAGGTGACTTGATCGGGTATCACATGAGCGCGGCTGCGCTTGCTCAGCGTTTTAAAATCGAGCTAGGCGATTTGAAATAGAGGTTACCTTCGATGTTCCGAGTTCAGGGACACCGAACCATGGGGATCTGGAATCATTTCCGGGGAAGTCATGAAGGCAAGTTGTGCGTGGAGGTCCAACAAATAATAGAATGCCGTGACAGCGCATAAGCACGGCTTTGTCCGTAAGGTTCGGTAACCCGGGATGCTCGGAGGCCCCGATTTTCTTAGTGGGCCACCTCACTCGCTATTATCCATTTTGTGGTGATGAGAAGGCATTACATCATATTTGAAATCATAGAAGTGCGCTCATTGTAGCACTGAAGAAATAGGGGACTATCAAGACCACGCAACAATTAAGTGCGATAGAATTATTATTGAGGGGTCGCAACAATGCACGTAAGAAGTGTGCAAGTTTGAAAAAAAAGAATGACAAAGTTGCAAATTATTGCCTATTTTCTTCTCTCCTTCTACATCCCCCAATCTTAAAAGGCAATGAAATGTGTTCATCGAAACGCATCAGAAGAATTAAAACTTCTTACAATTCAACATCAAATGAATGAACTATGTCTACTCCAGCCTATAATGGAGTAAATGCGATCAGATCATTTTGATGTAATATATAAAAAGATCAACGAAAGTATAGAATGCCATGAAATTAAATAATGACCAATTACAGTTAACCAAGAACGCATTATATAAGAATTAAATATACGATATCTTAGTACTAGTCTTTACTTGATTGGTCACATATTCTCATCAAAAATTGTTTATGAGCGACAGCTAAGGCAGAATTGCTTTCGATAGGACGTATAGATCAAAATGGCATTTTTAGTAGAATATTTTTGAGAAAGTTATCATACAAAAATGATAAGTGCAGAAAGTAAAAATAATAATAAATGAACGCACTTATACAAAAGGTAATTGTTTGAAGGAAAATCTTTTTAAGTAAATAATAGAATGTAGCAAAGCGCAACATTCTCACATGTTTATTTGTGCATTCAAAATGTTCTTTAAAGACTGCAACGAAACCAATGAAATAAATGTAATACACGATTTTAAATTTAAATTTGTGAAAAAAAATTGCGTGATCAACTTTTTCACTATATAAGTTTTCGAACATTCATATCAAATTATCAATGGCGGATTGATCAAAAAATTTGGGTACAGCATCTTTTCTAGGCGTTTATCTTCGAAAAAATCATGTCTTGTCGATCATTTTGGATTCGGCACTCGCTCTGCCGAATGGAGCACAGCTTGCAGGATGTAAACAGGCTTACCTCTCATCGTGGTGCAGCAAAGTCTTCAGAAAGCATCGTTTCATAATTCACAGGATTCTCCTCTGAGTGCGGCCGAAACCCACTGAGAGACCTGACCTCATTCCCCCNCCCCCCCCCCCCTCCCAAAAAAAAAAATCACTTTGAAATTAAAATATATTTGCAAAACAGGTTCAGCTCATGAGTTCTGCTAACTCACTGGGATAAACTTTGAGGAAAAAGCCATGAGGCGGTAATGGGTCTTAGGTTCTACTACAATAACGAGGGATCAAAACGGAAAGGTGTATGCCATGTGGAACCATGCGGAATTTCTCAGGCCTCAATTTCCGCAGACGATATCCTTTGACAGGAAGCATGCTGTAAATCGTCCTTAATGTGGCCTAATCGTGGGAAATATTTTTCAGAGCATGAGTCCATAACAAGCGGTGTACGTGTTGGAGGAGCCTATTCTGCCGCCAAAGTTCACTGATGAGAGCATTCAATATTCAAGGCGCCGAATATGGCATTTTTAGCAGGAAATGTATACCGCCCTTCAAACCGTACCGTAGAATCACCTCCAAAATTGTTGGATTCGTTGCAGAATTTTCCCTCTGCAGTTTTCCAGCTCCCGCACAATGATCAGTTCATGATTTAGGGGGCAAATTAAAAGTATATATCACGAGCTGACAATGTTTTGCTGCTGGAAGACAAGTTCTTGTTGTGAGGCTTTCGGATATGCTAGGGTTAATCATCGATAGAAACCTCCCCAATCTTCCGTCGCATGAAAGTAGGGCGTGCGGTTGGGGGGGGGGTGTGAAATTGAGCGAGTCTTTTTGGGTTGTCCGGCTGAAACAACCCTCTCCCCCATCTTCCAGTTTTCTAATCTATAGAACGGGCACTTTTTTTCGTATCACTGGAGGGAAGCAAGCATCATTTTGAGAAGAGTTGTTTCCACTGTGCATTGCATAAGAATTCGAAAGTCAAATGGTTAATAGTTTAACCTTCGAATGTTGTGTTCATCAATGGTGAAGGCAATTCATCGGCTGAAAAAGGAACGGACATAGGTTTGATCTTCTTTTCTTCTAATGGAGTAGTATAGAGACAGGCAGGTATTTGTAGCCGTTGATCATCAAAGCAACTTTTCGCCTTCATTTCTTTTTGTTTTAAAAGCAAAGAGCAAGACACGGATTTGTTTTTCTATAATATGGCTTTCAGATCATTGCTGCTGTCTTGACTGCCTTAGAATATTTTCATCTATTAATTTGACGACCTTTCACAGAAATTTCTCCGGAATTTTATTTTTACTCTTTTCTTAAGCTTATCTCTGGGATGAAGCAGAGGAAGAAGGGGGACCAAGATGACCTCTTCAAATTATGGTTATACATGAATCTTTTGAAGAAAACATTCTGGCTTCATATTTTTACCGATGAATTTTTTAGTTTATATTTCATAAGCTCATTTCTCTTTCTTTATTCGTCCATTCAGTATTTCTCAAATATTCGTGCAACATTTCAATCAACTTGAGTTCCATCCCCTATCTCATGCACTTGTTTTTTCTCTTTCTAACGATCAACTCAACCAGCTTAGATTAATTTTCCATCTATCTCATCGTTATATCTGGTCACAGGAATATCGTGAGGGTTGTGAGATTGCTATACTATAAATGCCTAGCAATTTATATTGCAATCAAAATGAATTTCATACAGTGTATTTGTTTCATTTACTCTAAATCAGCATTATTTTCCTCAGGATGCCAAGCGTTAGGCGAGCAATGAACTAAGACTAAATATCCATGACCTTCGTACGCAGAGCATTCTTTCACAAGCGGCTATGATATTTGCGAAAACACATTCATCAGTAATGTAAAGAATACCTAGAAGATAATAAAACTTAGACAATTTGCGGCCAACTTTGTATAATTGCTTTGGTGTCGAAGTAGTAAAGTCACCTGGTGGGGAGGAGGATGCATTTCTTGACTCTATGAGTAACTGGAGATGCTGGCTGCCGACAACATTTCAACGACCAAATTTCTGTGGCATGTGGTATGCGAAAATTTCACAAACCGAACTTCTGTCTCAAGAGATTGAATATTTTTTGTCGCTGTGGAAAGTAGTCATGGACAGCATTCTCATAATCATGCGGTCACGATTTGATTGCTTGTTGAACTTTTCTGCTAAAAACACGCGGAAATTCTTCAGTGCTGAGCGCTTTACAGCGTGTTACCCTTCTTGAAAGAAAATATGTCGCAGAGGTCATATCAGAGGACTTGGCGATTTCAACGTGCAATCCAACGGGATTTACACAATACTCACTTTTGCCAATCCACCTATGACCTGAAGCTCGGAAACTTGCCTCATCTAAAGAAAATGTATCATTCCACACTTTCTCAGCGATTGGAACTCAAATTCACCTCGTGTTAATAACACATGAGTTGACGACTGGACAAGGAGCGTTATAGCCATCAACCTGACACCTATAAGAGAATCTTAATCAATGGTCATTGAAAATGCCAGTCATCTATTCGAAGAAATTTGAAAGGGGAAAGTCTTGTTAGATAGGCTATAGGAACATGTGTTCTTAAGCTTGGACCAAGCAGACCGGCTATCAAACAGAAGGATAGAGATTCATGTACATATGTTACATATGTCGTCACTATAATGCACTTTCACTAAAAATTTGGGAAAACGCATTAAGACTTATCGCCTCTCGTGCAAAACCTCGATTGGCTTCTATTTATGTTCTGCAATACTATCCAAGTCACCATGGAACTTGCAAGTTGTAAACATGAAAAACCGAACTACAAAGAGTTAAGAAACCTCCACAAACGAGTCGAAGGACGTCTTCCACGAAAACACGACAAGCGACAGACGAAACATACCTTGCTCACTACAAAAGGCTTCTGTTGAGCTATTGCAAAGCAAGTTTTCCTTTTGTACTCGCTCATTTTATATTTACATCACGCGAAAATATGTCCGGCCCTTGAACTTCAAAATTTGTGCTCTGCGTTCCGCTATTGCTTTTTTTTACTCGATCGGAGAACGCCATTTTCAGCCTTTCCAAATGAGAAAAAAACCTCAGTGGCAACCATTGAATCGGCGACAGTGGAAATTGAGCGGCAATATTTTCTCCGAATGTCAGCAAAGCAAGGAATCAAAAAACTTTCAGTTCATGCATAAGTGAGCTATTCTAATAATAATAGTGAAGGTAGTGAAAATTTATATAGTCAAAGGTATTAACTCAAGTTGAACGCAAATGAATAATATTGCTTAACAATAGGTGACTTCGATATATTTTGTGCATTTTATTGAATTCCCCTCCTATCTGGAGAGGTACCTCATCAACTTGTTGGACCGCTCCTCACTCATTTGTCGTTTTGCCTATCGTATAAATTGCCGAACTAAGAGTTCAAGCTTCTAAGGTACGTTCACGTTCAATCCAGTGCTACCACTTCGTCATTACGTCTGCAGCTCAGAAGATCCTAGTTTCATCGCGTATTAGATCAAAGGCACAACAAGGCACGGAATTTTCTCACTATGGCGGTAGAAAAAAAAAGCTAGCAATCAACGTCGTTAATTCAATTTCTAATTCATTTTAGAAATAGAGTTTGCTTTTTGTGACCTACAAATGCGATTTAAAAATGTGATACTCTAATCGTTAAAGTAAGACGTAGTGAAGAGCAACAGTTTTGAAATGCGTTTTCAATATTTGTTGAGGAAATCGTGAAATAATCATATTGGATGATAAGAATATAAGATAGTTAGAGCAATAATTAATGTACAAAAACTATAGAGATCATTCTCCTTCGAAGAAGTTTACGCATTTAATTCATCGCAAAACTCACTCAGTAATAGTGACATTTTTCAGAAGAGAACTGCAAGTTTCTACAGCAATATTTATGAAGAAATATTGCATAAGTCGAGAAAGATGAAAGATTGCGATTGAACATAGTTCAGTTCGAAGATGAAGCGACCAACTGATGCAATAATAACTCACTACGATGTTCTCAATCAAGAATGCGTCATCCACATTCGGTTTAATGGTCGACAAAAGCGTACAAAAGCGAAAAAAAGAGAATAATAAATCGGATACAACAACTTGTGATGGAAATATTTCCAGCATGTTTTTTGGTCACATATATATATATAATATATATATAAGCCATCCACCATTTATAGGCGTGTCATATAGACGAACGTTGTCGGATTTGTGCACATCCTTTTGTTTATTGCTGTTGAAATAGCATACCGCGTTTCTTTCAGCGATCCTTTCGAGACGATTCTATTTCAATGAAGATTGTGATTCCTATGATGTATGGCAATAGACCACCACTTAGTACAATACGATAGCTACAGAAACTGATATCGAATTTGAAAAGAATTCGGGCAAGTAGGACAGATACACCTTAAAAAGGCTGAAGGAACAGCTTGATGCTTTTCCCTGATGGAAAGGACAAAGCCCTTAAAACTCGGATGTGATGCGTGAAAGGGGCTTTGCTGCGGCGGAGAAACAGTAGAGGTACAATTTTTCGGGTAGAGAATAAAACGCAATTTCGGAAATAGGCCTGAAGGTGTGCGTGATCGAAGTAACATTGTCAAAGATTTCCTGTGGTATTGCAACTTTCAATCAAACTACTATTCAGCCATGTCGCAGTACAAATGGAATTGAACGAAGGCTTGCGGATACCGTCGTATCTACTGCTTCTGCATTAGATAAACGAAAAGTGATTCCTTTTTCTTTGATTACATTTCGAAATTTTCGACAGTAAATGGGGAAGTTTCATGTTAACCACAACTCTCCTCTCATTGAACACTGCTCGATGATATTCTTCTGTGCGTGTTTTTTCAATACCTTTGTTCCCTTCCATTGTCCCATATGTTTATTGAATTTAACACGTTCGGCATTCGACTTAGAAAAAGCAATGCAAGTGAATGCCGAAGCAGCTGTCGCGATATGCGTATCTGCTCTTGTGCTCATCGAAGAGATCCATCTCACAAAAAGTGAGCAGATATCGAAACCTTTGCAACAGTGCATCCATAACTCGACTAATCCGAACACTCATATATGAACTCCTAGAAAAGATTCCGTTAACAAGTTGAACGCAACCTCTCAAGTTCCCAATCCGAAGAAATTTTAACACGGGTCAAGTTGATAGATCCACTATGATCGGGAGTACATCGATATTCTAGCAGCAGTCCGAAAAATGAGAGAAAAACAACAGGAAAGAAGCGGTTTGTAGGATAGGAATGCTGATCATAAATTATTTGGAGAGAAATTACATCATCATTTTTCCTGACGCTTAACACATCAATCAGTCATCTATCAGAGATGCGGAGGTGTTTGATATTTGTTTGGTATTTGAACTTGGCCCGACAAAAAATAGCCACCTGACAGAAACAAAAAAACATAGTAACTAACGCACACTATTATTCGTTACATTCGGTGTAGAGCGTGCATTATAGAACTGAGATTCGCTTTGCAGGTGAAATCTAAGACTGGGCTTGTGAAAATGCGTATGCCGTGTCCTTATTGTTTTGAATGCCAATTTTGTGTAATTTTCAATTCACTTCGCCTGAGAATCTCATTAGAAATACAATGGTGTCTTTCAGTCACGACTCATTTAGGTAAGTGCCAATGCAACTCAAAAAAAATTAAAGAACAATTTCGCAACTATAGCCGAAAATAGTATTTGTCATCCATTTAGCAACCGAAACTGAGGTCCCTCATTCGAGAAACAGCCTAATAGGGAATCCGCAGATATGAATATCAGCAGGACGTGCGAAATAGACAGGGAAGGGTTGTTATTTATTTGAGCAAATTGCTTAGGACGAACAACCGCATGCAAATTTTCGCAAATGAATCCACGATTGGGGCAGGAATAGACCAGCAAGTCGGCCAAGAAATGCGCGGCCTTAAAGATTTGCGAATGTGGTTAGATGGATCCAGCGCAGTGTTAGGTACTGTAGAAACGTGCAATTTGAAAGGTCATTTCTGAAAAAAAAAGCGATTCGAAATCCGAGCGAAAAACATCGCAGGAGAAGAACAACGAAACCATGACGGCGTCGCATTCGGCGAACATTTAAACTGACAAAAACATTTCTGCACTTTCTCACTGTCGTGCCTTAGTACCGTAATCCAGAGACGTGAAAAGTTGCCCGAAGAGAATGAGTGAATACCACTTAAAAGCGTCGCTTTTTTGTCAATATTTTCCAAAGAATTGTCGAGAATCATTTCAAAGTTATCCGCAATCGGTAAAAAATCAAGTAGACAGTCGCTGATACAGAAAAATACAGGTGGAAGTTAAACCGTCCTATTTAGGCAAAGTGCAAAATCGATAGCCTGAAGTGAACCGATGCAAATTCTGAAGGAACACAAGGAGTTGACGTTTGTGGGCGTCACAAAAAAAGAATATGATTATAAGTTAAACGAGAGGCAATTGATATCAGAAAACGATGCAACTGAATATAGTGTGCGATCCTTTCAGAACGCAAGGAATCCGTTCGCATGCATGAGAAAATAAGACACAAAATTTCCTTGCGATTGGCTAAAAAAAAGCAAAAAAAACGTGCCTTACCTTTGGAGCCTTTTTGAACTTTTGTGCCCATTACCTCGCTGAAGCTTATATCTTCTATGCGACGTGGCCAGGGACAATTATTAGAACAAGTAGATGCTACGCTGTCGTCAACGGCATCTCTAAACAGCACATAATATCTGTTTTTTTTCTTCTGCTGTGGTGATTTTGTGATTAGGCTTATTTCGCGCAGCCATTATCATGAGTCTATTCTAAACGCGTTTGCAAATAGTGGACCTAAAATCCTTCATTCGCATGATCGGAAATTTTTGAAAGGAGTTTCTTTCGTCCAAACTGTCTTGTCACTCGCCTCTTCACCGCAGTTGCCAAAAACATCATTAACTTTTCATCCAAATTGAGGAAATTTTGCTGAGTCATTTAAAATTGAGCATTGAAGACTTCGTTGAACTTTAATTCACAAACTCCAAAAATATCTAATTTCTCTTCGGCCTTGTGATGTTGAACCTTGATAACCTTTTCATGTATTCGAAACCTCGCATCCAGAGTATTTGAACATCGATCCAGCCCAAATCTTCACTAGCTGTACGAATTCTTCTCCATTCGGTTGATTTCTTCTGCTTTGTTATCCCATTAACTTCACACTCTCCTTCGGCGCCTTCCCCCCTGATATTTGACCATGATGGCGGATCGAAATTTTTCAATGCGACGGCGCCCATAGCGAAACATTTCATCATTGGCTGTTTATAGGTTGCTTATTGCCTTGTAAATTCACTTGCCAAACTGGTCCCTTTTCCGTGGTTGTGTCTCCCATGGCTTTGATTATGATTAGACTGAGGAATTTCTTTTCGTTGAGTTGGATCTCTTTGGGCGCGCATAGCTTCTTCTTAGATGAGTATGTGCCGGTATGTGATCATGCCCGTTGCATTTTCTTCTGTTTTCTATAGCGACTGCTGAGGTTGAGGTTTTCAGTGATCTTTAAAAGGCCACTTAGTTATTTCTTAGACAGCTTGGTTATTTCTTTCTAGCGGTTGAAGCTGAATATTTTCATTTCGCTCCATTATGATGAATTTTCGGCATGACTTTCGGAACTGCATACTATGTCAAGACATTATACTATTGGCATAGAAACAGTGATTGCCTCAGCTTGATCGCTTGCTTCGGAAACAAAGAAACTATCGAAGAACAAAAAGCGATCGATCTTATACGATTTTGACACAAACATAGCATCCTGCGTGATGTTCCTTTGAGCATCAACTGCAGCAGCCAAACTTATTAGTTATTGTGATGGTGAGGATATATAGTTTGGACATTGCGGTGAGGATATAAATGAAGATAAATTAAAAGAACACTATATTCTGCTGTGGAAGAAACTGCTGAATTCCAGATTCTGCACATAAATATAGATGGTAAGAAAAAGTGTCATCCTTTACATAATTTAAAATTGCTAATAAGAAAAGCCGAACTAGAGGCAATTTGGGAAAATTCCCTCTATAAGCCGAAGAGCATCTTCCGCGAAACCACGACGAGCGACAGACGGCATACCTCACTCACTACAAAAGGCTTTCGTTGAGCCGTGAGGAAAAACGTTTTACTTTTATATTCGCCCGTTTTATATATACACCATATAAAACATTGTATTGTCCTTGAACTTTTGAATTTGTTTTGCGCTTCGCTTTTTTCCGGATCTCGTAGAACATCATATTTTGCCTTTCCTTATGAGAAGAATTTCTAATTGCAAATGTCAATTGTGGGAATTGAGCGGCAATATTTTCTGGGTTTGTCAGCAAATCAAACAATCAACAAACTTCAGTTTATGCATGACTCAGCAACTCTAAGAATGATATGTAGGCGTTGAAGCTCTATACAATCCAGGTGTTAAATCGAGCTGAACGCAGTGGATTAATGATGTTTAAATATAGGTGCCGTCGATATATTTCGTGAATTTCGTCGAATTCTCTTCCCATTTGGAGGGGTACCTCCACGACTCGTTGATCCGCTGTAAGCTTGCCGATTCAAGTGAACCTATTTTGCCATGTCAGTTGAGGATTGGTGATATTAGAAAATGCTATGAAAAATTTCATTTATTTGATATAGCAATAAAAACAGTATATTTCTGCCGCATACCAGTCGCGTTTTGCATAGCACATAAATGCGCCCAACGAAGAGTTCAAATTTCTAAGAGAGGTTATAGCGTTACAAATCAACGTTAATGTTGACTTTTGTATTACCACCCCGGTATTCCATTGCCTTCTCAGAAGATCATATTCTTCTTCCTTTGTGCATCAAAGATATAGCATGACACCATATATTTATTGACATGTTGTTTATTGCTCACACAAATAACATAATATAGTTATTAATGGGAAGGTGAATGTCATCAAAACATGCGCCAATCTTAAATGCAGTTGTCGAAGGAAATTTGAGCCGAAAAACTCATTGCGGTGGCCTACATAACGTTTCCTGTTTGCTTTTTTTTCAGCCTTTCACAAACCTATCGTAAGCTAATGCTAATCCCTTATATGTTCATCATTCAACATGCATATTTCCAATTTCTTTTAGTACACCGCCAGGTTACGATCTCTTCTTGTCTGATTAGTTTTTATGCTCAAGTTCACTTCTTGATTTGCTCAATGTCATCAACGCCTTTTTACCCTCATCACTCTTACCTTTCGCAGCCATGTTTCATTCAGAATTATTAACACAACCAACACTGAGAGAAGTTATTTCTCTCCGCCATTGTTATTGGTGAAATGAGGAAGATTTTAATGTAAATCATTTTTGTGGTCTTTATTAGCCATAAAGGCAATTTAGTGTATTTGTGAACGTGAAAACGGGGGCAGCTATAGCAGGTTGATACTTATTAACTAACGAACAGATAAGAAAATACTACGAGAATTTGAAGGAGTACACGCGTAGGACTCGGTATACTATGGGAATCATAGAGAAGTTGCAAATGGGAATCTCAAAACATTACATTGTATATCCCAAACAATCCTCTACTTTACGCATTTTCGTTCATCGGCAACGCGTTTGATGTGTGTTTTAAAATACGGCGAAACAGGTTTCTGAATTCGTGCATTTTCCCCTACTTTTCTATGTGATGTTTGATTTATTTTCTCACTCATCATTCCTCAGTGTTTTTCTCGTGATAATTCGCGCTATAATGGCTCAAATTCACTCTAATTCTTAGATAAATGAACAACTAGTAAGGTTTTTTTGTGCGATTATTTTCAAATATAAAGTGATTAGTATACAATCAGCACATGAATAAATACAGCATAGTGCAAGTTTTTTGTGCAGATTGATAATGGATCATATTGTTGGAAGTTTCCCTCAACGAAATGTATATGTTCCCATGTTTAGCCCTTCAAAATATCCTTGTGCTCTTTTGTACTAGCTCTATATAGCGCTTCATGTTTTCTGGATTTTTTAATGAGAAAATTGCTTTCTCTTTCAGAACACTACTGTAAGTAGGAGATATAGAAGTCATAAAGTAAAATATCCTTCCTGTTATACAGGTTGTGAAAACTGGTAATAGCATTAGCTTATCGTTACTCGTGTGTCTCTCCCTTTGTAGCATTGACCACGACTTAAAATAAGACAGAGAAATTTAGTGTAGCCCTTTTCGAAGCAAAAGCTTATCCTCAGTCGCACGTTGAAGAATTTAGCTAAACAGTTCTTTGATTGAGTTTGAAGTGTGGTTCATATTCTTCAGCAGTAATTGTAATCGAACAGCTGATCCAATTCGCCGTCGATTCTCGGTGACCGTAATTCGGTTTCAAAGGTTCCTGGCTTGTTTAGGTTGCAGCGGAATTTCGGCTCTGACTGGTGTAGTAATTGGTCAGCATTCCTGAACTTCATCCATTTTCAGTTGAAATTCGGTTGCTATATAGTAACTGTCCTAGATTATCGATTGCCATCTTACCGCCAGAATCAGTTTCCTCACTGCAACACGTAAGATCTGAAGAGATGCGAGTGCGGCAATCCCATTCCTAGCAGCGTTACTGTCGGCACAAGCCTTTCTATGATGAAACATTTGAAATTGGTACAGACAATATACAAAAAATTTTTGTTGTGATAAAAATAAAAAGATTCATTGATTTGGGAAAGGTGTGATGTGTGGAGAATTCAGTTAGAAAAGATGGCGAAGACCAAGAGACTATCGTGAACAAAACGATGTTGCGGGTCTTACGTAGACAACCGAAAAGAAAATAGCACGATCGCTGGTTTATTAGAAAAAATAATAATAGGGTTAAGAGTCACGATCTAGGTGGAATAAAACTTACAAGCAACGCAGGCTTGCCGCAGCACCAACAATATAAAAGCAGCAAATAAAACAAGGGCATTTATAAGAAACGACAAGAATTTGGGAAGAGGTTATGGAATGTGAATGATACGATCCACGATATGGGCACAATAGAGGTGCCATAAAACTGAAGCTTTGTAGCAGTTATGGCAGCGTTTGACCTATGAAGTTCAACACAAATTTTCAGGAGAAACGAGGCGTCGGGCATTTGCGTTTATGCCGACCAGCTGGATATATGATGAATATGAAACCGCTGCCTAACACGTGCGGTTTACCGCTATTTACCAAGATTGTTTTCCTTGTGCTGCCGATAAATCTTCCTTTATACCTGCCAACTTCTCTACTAAGCTCGAAACTGCTCGAGATCTTCAGTCGTGAACGAGTTATAATTGCGCTCAATAAATAAACTGGCCTGACTCCAAAAGGGCTCGTCCATCTGCGCGCCTCCTTTTCTCAGCCAAACTCTACCAACCTCCTGGCTGCTCGTCCCAAGTTGGCTTACAGGGTTCGGGGGACACTTCTCAGCTCTGCGATCGCCAGACACCTCAAACCTGGGCAATTAAACCTTCAATGTACCTTGAAGAGAACATTAAAACGGGACGTAACTGAGCAACGAATACGAGAACGTTATAAAATACGACCTGAGATAGCTGAGGTGGTTTTTTATTGATGCATTAGCAAAAGAGATGCGACCGTATAATAAAGAGATCGCCAAGCGTCAAAACCATCGATAACGAACGGTGAAAAGCAAGTTGAGAAAAGAAATACCATGCATAGCAGGTGTGAGCTTCAACGATGAGACATATGGCAAAGAAGACTGTGACCGACGGGAGGCAAATTTTATGACCTCTTTTGTAGTGCAGGTAAATGGGTTCATAAAGTTCAGCAAAGATGTCAGAGAATGTCTTGGTGCACCGTATTCTGATGTCACCTGCCTCTCCCATATCATACAATCGTGCCATTTTCTTGTTACGTTAGCAGGCGATAGTTCCTTATATTCTTTGAGAATTTGCCTCCATTCACAACAGGTTAGGAACTTTTGCACATTCTTTTAACTGGGCAACTACAACCTGCCAAGCTTATTTCTTCGTTGCCTTCTCTTCCATCATCATCAAATATTTGATTAAATTTTGTTGACTGAGGATAACTCGCTTGCAAGAGTCGACAGTTATTTGAAAAAATATTCACGCAGCAAAATGAGGCTCTTGAGTGGTGTTCACTCTCTCTCTACTTTTTGACAATATGCGGCGTCACTGCGTTAAGGTGGATGGTGGCGAGACATAATAATGAGAATGTGCAAAAATGTTTTCGCAACTTTAAATGCTGCTTGAGTATGCGATCATGGTTTACTGGTTTTGTTCTTGTGGTGTTTTTCAAGTGAATTTCAAATTGCTTCTTTAGAAAGGACCTTTCAAATTGCATTCTTCTACACTATCTAGTGCCGTTCTGGATCCATCTAATCCCATAAGGAGATCTTTTAGGTGGTGCATTTTCTGGCCGACTTCCTGACCTATTTCTGCCCCAGTCGTGGATTCATTTGCCAAAATTTGCATGTGGTGGTTCGTACCAAGCAATTTACTTACACGAATAACTCTCGGCTTGCCACATTGCACGTCCTGCTGTTATTAATACTTGCGGATTCCCTATTAGGCTGCTCCTCGAATGAGAGACCTCAGTTTCGGTTGCTAAATGGATTACAAATACTCTTTTCGGCTATAGTTGCGAAATTGTTCTTTAATTTATTTGAGCTGCATCGGCACATACCTAAATGAGTCGTGACTGAAAGACACCATTGTATTTCTAATGAGGTTTCTCAGGCGAAATGAATTGAAATTTACACAAAATTGGCATTCAAAGCAATAAGGAGGTCAGTCTTAGATTCCACGTGCAAAGCGAATCTCAGTTCTATGGCGCACGCTCTCTACTGAATGTATCGACTAACAGTGTGCGTTAATTGCTATGTTTTTTGACTTCTGTTCGGTCGTTATCTTTTTTATCGGAGTCGAGTTCACAGCTCGAATCGTAAAAAAACAAATATCAAACACCTCGGCACCTCTGATAGGTGCTCATTGATGTGTTCGTCATCAGGAAAAATGATGATGTAATTTGTCTCAAAATAATTTATGATCAGCATTCCTGTCCTATGAATCGCTTCTTTCCTGTTGTTTTTCTCTCATTTTTCGGACTGCTGATAGAATATCGATGTACTCCAGATCATAATGGATCTATCAACTTGACCCGTGTTAAAATTTCTTCGGATTGGGAACTTGAGAGGTTGCGTTCAACTTGTTAACGGAATCTTTTCTAGGAGTTCATATATGAGTGTTCGGATTAGTCGAGTTATGGATGCACTGTTGCAAAGGTTTCGATATCTGTTGACTTTTTGTGAGATGGATTTCTTCGGTGAGCACAAGAGGAGGTACGCATATCGCGGCAGCTGCTGCGGTATTCACTTGCATTGCGTTTTTGAAGTTGAATTCCGAACACCTCAAATTCAATAAGCATATGCGACAATGAAAGGAAACAAAAGAATTGAAAAGAAACGCATAGAAGAATATCATCCAACAATGTTCAATGAGAATTGTCGTTAAGTTGAAACTGCCCCATTTAGTGTCGAAAATATCGAAATGCGATCAAAGAAAAAGGAATCATTTTTCGTTTATCAAATGGGAAAGGAGTGGACACAACGGCATGCGCAAGGCTGCGTTCAGTTCCATTTGTAGGGCGACATGGCTGAAATATAGTCTAATTGGACACTGTGACGTTGCGGGAAACCCCTGGCAGCATTACTTCTATCACAGACACCTTCAAGCCTACCTCTGGAAATTGGGGTTTATTCCTTACCCGGAAAACTCTACCCTCTACTGTTTCTCCTCCGCAGCAAATCCCCTCATTCATCATGCCCGAGTTTCAAGGTCTTTGTCCTTTCCGTCGGGGAAAAGCATCAAGGTGCCTCTTCGACCTTCATCAAGGTATATCTGTCCTACTTGCCTGAATCCTTTCCAAATTCGATATCACTTTGTTTCAACTACCGTATTGTACTAAGTGGAAGCCTATTGCCATACATCATGGGGCCACAGCCTTCATTGAAATAGAATCGTCTCAAAAGGATCGCTGAAAGAAACAGGGTATGCTATCTCAATAGCAATAAACACAATAGTGTGGACGAAGTCGGCAACGATCGTCTATATGACACATCTATAAATAGTTGATGGCTTTTGTTCACATGACCAAAAAAACCAAGTCGAAAACATTCCAATCACATATGGTTGTTCTCAATCTATTGTTTCGCTTTTATTGCTGTTGTATCCTTTCCCGAGCTGCGTTAATTGGAATGAAAATGACGAATTTTCGATCGTAAAGGTCGTTCTGATGCAGCTTTTTATCAGTTGGTGCTTTTCATCTTCCTGCTGACCTTAGGATAACTAGCGATTTTCCACCTTTCTCTGCTTATTCTATGGTTCTACTATCTTCATGAGCATCGCTCTAAAAGTTTGCACTTCTGTTCTGAAAAATATCAATACTGCTGAGCAAGTTTTTGCATTGTTCAGTTATTGTGGTCGACAAAATATATGAGCTACTTTAAAGTAGATTTTTCTCTAAATTTTTTTGCATACATCAATTTTTTGGTGCGACAGGTTTACGTTGTGGACACCGAAGGTATTTTTTGTCGTTATGCTCAAAAATGTTAAAAAAACAAAAAAAAAACATTTCAATATATGGCTCTTTGGCCGTAAGAGTCTCAAGGTTTAAATCACACATTCAAATCACAAAGAGCAAAGTCTGTCTCTACGATGAATTGAATGAAATTGAACAAACGACCTTGGTGAAATATTTTTTTCAATCATCTTAAAGAGAAATTGCGATGAGCAACGCAACAAAGAACAACACGGAAAGCACGTATGAAACGAATATGAATCGTTCTTGTTTTGTTTTTGTAAAATACCAGTCATCACTGAAAAGCAGACGGTTACCTTCATTGGTTTATTGATCACATTATTTATTGGTGATTGCTTGGAAATTTTTGCTTCGTCATGGTAAGAAAAAAAAAGCCGATGTCAAATCGCATTGCTTTATGTGTATACTTTTTCTGAATTTTTGAAGCACTCATTGGTCACAGTTAGATCAAGGAACATTGTGTCGACCTTTTTCTTGGAATGTGAACACAATGTGAGCATCCGCAGAGCAAAAAATCACAGCTGAAGAGCGCAATATTTGCCTATCTTAATGTGTCGCTGAAATCACAACGACGGAAGATCACTAAAATCTAGTGAAAGGTTCTGAAAATTGAGAATTCAAGAATTGTCGTGGACTATCGAACGATCTTTTACGTCAAATAACGCCATGCTGACTTCGCCGTCTGACTACAAGCGCTTTTTGCCTGAAACTCATTCGAACAGCAGCTTAGGATCTTAGGTGCAAAGGCTGCGTCTGGGTTGAATCTGATCGCATCATGCAGATAGGGTTTTAGCTCCAAGCACAACGTCTGGGTTGAATTTGATTGCATCCTACGGATCTAAACAATACTCCCCTGTTACACGCGAATCCCTAAGCCAACGCAGCTACGGCTTGGTATCTTGGATGCTGTATGAATTTTGTAACATACCCAGAACTATGTATGAGCCGTTTATAGGTACATACTTCACCTTATACTTTTGATTTGTGGATCTCGTTTTTGCTTCCACAATACAACCAACGTTCCGAAAACGAGACCGCTTAGTAACGACAATCTCAGCTTGTGCAGCAACAGAAACAGGCGACGCTGGATTCGGCCGCCATAACAGTTGATATGTGCACCTTATTCGGAAAACAATTTGCACCACGGTGTCCGATGACGTCGCCAGCTTCTTATGGGAAAAGGATTGCGGTTAGAAAGGCCGCGATGATATCAACTGCTGATGAATGATATTTTTTTGAAATTCAACCAGACATCTTGATTGAATGCAGCATCGCCAAGATGCGCGAGTTCCTTAACAGGATCACAACAAGTGTGATTTCTGTTATTGCACATTTGTGCTGAAAAATTTCTTTCAGCCTGGCTACAATTAGTATCGATAAAAGAGCCAACACAGAAAATTGCGTTGTTGTGAACGGTTTTTTGTCCCTTTCGCATCTCTCTTTGTCGAAAATTAGGCACTGCGATAAGCAGCAGTTCGATGATGGTTTAATTATGGGACTGACTGATGCTTTGCATGAGCCTGAGAAAGCCGACTTCTTCCCACAACCCTCCATTTGGCAATACACCGCCTCTCCCATTGTGAGAGCTGGTTTTGCTTTTCTCATTCGAAGCATCTTTGTCTCAGCTGAAGCCCATCTAGCGGATCGGGAAACTCCTCTACTTGCGCGTCGCCTACCACTAATATCATCAGTGCTCCAGCCGGTTTGCCTTCACAATGTTTCTTTTGAATAACATGCATCTTCGCCTTCTTCCATAGCGATTTCACGGCAGGATTCCCAATCCAAGAACATAGGGCGTATTTTCGAGACACCGCTCCCCATTTAGGTTTAAATGAAAACACCATTATCAAAAGGACATACATTACTACAAACTTTACACTAGCGACTATACTGACGAGAAAAAAACGAACCAAAGAGCATAATACGAACTTCGTGGGGTTCATATCGAAATGTCGAAAAAAGAGATTAAGTACACCTTTGAGCGAGGTAAAAGAAAATCAATGATTCAATATCACAACGTGAAGAAAAACACGCAAAACTGCGACCATCTATAAGAAAACAAATCAATCTTATGTGACCATTGAGAGCGATTTGTTGTAGAGCGTCGAGTGCTCCAAAGGTAAGCCTTATCATAGAAGTGTTGAGGGGTCTTCCCTAAAAAAAATACCAACTCTTACATTGCTTAATATGACGGACGAGATGGAATAAAAATCAAGTAATCAGAGCTCATGACTTTTATTGCAACTTACGTAACATTGCGTAAACACATCGTTTTTTCTCAACTCTCCTCATAAAAGAACAATCCTTAATGACATGTGACGATAAACGCTAATAATATATCTTAAAAATGATTGCGAACAAAAGTGCATTGCAAAATTTGATGAAAAAGATGTTCAAAATGAATTTACAGATAAAAATGAAACTGTTCAGCAATAAGTCGCATCACAATAAGAAAACGAACAAAATTTAAAAAAAAAAAACAATATTCTTAACGTTGCAATTAATGGACTAGGAATAAACTGTTCCTCATTGCATAGAACACGATTAAATCATCAAATGCGTCATAGTGAAAACATTAAAGATATCAATGCAATACACACAGCAGGAAATTGCAAAGAAAAAATAGCGTTTATCTTCACATGATATTAAGGATCGCTCTTTTATGAAAAAAAGGGGGGGGGGGAGGTGGGGGACGGAGAAGATACAATGTGTTGGTGCAATATTAGAGAAGTTGCAACAAGAATCATGAACTCAGATCAGTGGTTTTTATTCCACCTTGTCGGACACATTAAGCATTGTAAGAGCAGGTATTTTCTTTAAGGTGTACCCCTCAACATCTCTACGACAATGCTTTACTTTCGAGCAGTGTGACTTTAAAAAACATTGCTCAACGTAAGCAAAAACTAAAATATATGTTTTGATCAAACTGACGATAAAAAAACCAATTTTAAGTTCGCATGAATGAAAGCACGCATTGTAGTCTGAAAACTAGTTCCAAATTAGCTCCATATAAATACCACAAGCTCATCAGGAAGACCAAGCTTTGCGCGATCGACATATTCGTTTTTGACACGCTTTTTTCAACAGTCACCGACGAGCGCAGACAAGAAGGCCAAAAGCAGACATTTGCAGACACACGCAGACACACAAGCCAACGCAGACGCACACAGACACACAGACACTCACAGACGCATATAGACACACACAGAAGCACATAGGCGCATAGAGACATAAACAAACACACAGACACATAAGACACACACGAACAATTACAGGCACATGCAGATACGCAAATACACACAGACACAGACACAGAGAAAAATGTAGCAACACACAGACAACGTAGCCGAGGCAGACACGCACAGGCACAAACAGACAAGCAGACACGCAGACGTGCACAGGCAGCGCAAACGCACGCAGACACACGCAGACACACACAGACACACACAGACACACGCAGACACACACAGACACACACGGACACCCACAGAAACACACAGGCACTTATAGGCACGCACAGGCACGCAAATGCAGACAGAGATAAATACAGCCACAAGAATTCATTCACAGACAAGAACGCACATACAGACACGCACAGACATACATAGACACACGTAGACGCACACAGATACACACAGTCACCCACAGATATAGAGACACTTGTGGACACACACAGACACACACACGTGCAGACGCACACAAAGACACACCGACACGCAGACACACACAGAAAACAGGGAAGCCCGCAGGAACACGGAGACGCAACGCGGACACACACAAATACACACAGACCTCACAGACACAAACAAACACGCACAAACACACGCAGACGCAAACAAACACAGAATGACACAGCCAGAAACGCACAGACAACGTAGACACCCACAGGCACACAGACCAGAGTCATGCAGACACCCAAGGACACGCATAGACGCAGGTAGACGCACGGGCACACACAGAAATGCAAAGAGGCACAGACACGTACACACACGCATACAAGCACCCACAGAAACACACGGATACTCACAGACACACACAGACACGCAAAGAAGCACAGACACGTACAGACACGCACGGACGCCCACAGGAACAAACAGAAATTTACAGACACGCAAAGACACGCAAGTACAGACACAGATAAATATAGACCACCGCAGACATTCACAGACACGAACGCACACACAGATATGCGCAGAAACACACAGACACTTACAGACTCACACAGACACACGCATGCGCAGGCACACGCGAACAATGCGGACGCCCACAGAAGCAAGGAGTAGCACACAGACACACACAGAGACAAACAGACGCTCACAGGCACACACAAACACGCATAGGCAACGAAAGCGCGCAGGGACACACGCAGACATACACAGACATGCAGAGATCTGCACAGACGCACAGCCACGTATAGATACACACGGATACGCAAAGCCACCCAAAAATACACACGCTCTCTGGCACAGACAGACGCGCATGGGTACACACAGACGAATACAAAGAGATACACACAGACACACACAGACACCCACAGACACACACACACACATGAAGACACACACAGAAACACACATGCGCACAATCATTTACAAACAAAGAACGCACAGACAGACTCAGACAGGTAACAGCTACAACAGGCGCGCAGAGACGCACAGAGACACATACAGGGACACACAGAAACGCACAGACGCACACAGGCGCATACAAGCACGCACAGACACAAACTCACACAGATACAAACAGGCTTGCAGACAAACACAAGCAACGCAGACACATACTGGCGCGCACAGGCAACACGGACATCCTCGGGAACGCAGATTCACAGACAGGCACACACGGATGCACAGGCAGAGAGACGCGAACGCATGCAGACGCGAGCAGACAGAAACAGACACGCACAGAAACACATACACAGATACACACAGCCATAGCAGGCACACACGGACACAAACAGGCACACACAAAAACAGAAAGACACAGACGCACGCAGACAGAGACGGCGACACACAGACACACAGAAACACGCAGACACACGGAGACACAGGCAGACGCACAGACACACGCAGAAACGTACGGACAACGCGAGCATTTACAGACACGAACGGACGCACATATACAACTCGCAGACACAAACAGGTACACACAGACAACGCAGCTACATACAGACACGCACAGACACACATACACACAGTCACAGACAGACACTTGCAGACACACAAAGGCACGCACAGAAAGAGGCACACGCAGACACACAGGCACAACGAAACGCATAGATTCCCACAGACACATAGAGACACACACTGACGCACACAGATACACACGGACAATGCGGACACACAGGCACACACAGACACATGCATTCAGACAGGGACAAAGAGACACCCGCTGATCCGCGCAAGTGCGCAGACACCCACAGAAACTCACAGACGCACACAGACGCGCACAAGCACGCACAGACGCTTGCGGACGCACACAGACACACACACCCACAATGCAGATACACAGAGACGCGCTCGGAGATGCAGAGACACAGAGAGATACGCACACACCCTTACAGACACACACAAACTTTTACAGAGACACAGACACGCACATATCCGCAGACCAAGACACACACAGACGGACACAGAAAATGCAGACATACAGATCCCCGTAGACACGCGCAGACACGCACACACACATACAAGCAGATAAAGACATCCACGAACACGCACAGACACACGTAGACGCAAATAGACATACACACAGACGCGCATTGACAACGCAGGCACTCGCACACACTCTCACACGCATAAATGCACTGGCACACATACACGGACAGACACCCGCACACACACACAAGCACACGCAGACACACATAGGCGCACACTGACGGGCACGGACACACACAGACACGGCAGACCGAGGCGGACACACACAGACATACAGACGCGCGCGGACAGGCAGAGACACTCAAGGACACGATCAGACACGCACACACGCGCAGACACACACAGGCTCACGCTAACACGCAGACGCCCACTGACAGCACGGACACCCACGGGAACGCATAGACACATAGACACACACAGGCACATACAGACACGCAGAGACACATGAAGGCACACACAGACGCCCGTAGAAACGCGCGCACACACAGACACACATACACATACAGACTGGCACAGACTCACGGAGGCGCGCACAGATAGATAGATACAGAGCACACAGGCACATACTGACACATGGACATACTTAGACACACCGACAGCCGCACACACATGCAGACACACGCAGACACCAACAAACAAGCAGAAGCTTACAGACGCTTACTTCCATGTGCAGACACTTACATACAATTACAAAGACGCGCAAACACAAACAGACAACGCAGACACAGATAGACAACAAAAACACATGCAGACAACGCAGACAAACGCAGACACACATGGGTAGCATAGACTCACACAGACACATGCAGATACACGCAGACAGATACAAACACGCAGAGACACAAAAAGACACACACGAGCACACGCAGGTACAGACAGACAACCCGGGCACACAAAGACACGCGGACACACAGACATATAGACACACAGACAGACTTAAAACCACAGGCACACAGACAGACACAGACACTCACAGACACACGGAGACAGGCACAGACGCACACAGGCATAGACAGACGATGCAAACACTCACAGACAGACAGTCACCTACAGAAACACACAGGCACATACAGACAAACACAAACGCACACAGGCACACACAGAAAACACAGCAGACACACACGGACGCACACTGGCAGGCACAAACACGCAAAGACACGCGCAGACGCCCACAGATATACACAGACTCATACCGTCACACAGAGACACACGCAGAAACGCAGAAACACACGCAGGCACACGCAGACATAGCAGACACACAGAGACATAGACAGACACCCAGAAGCATACATACACACATTTAACACGCACAGACAAACACGGACACCCACAGACACAACACACAGACACATGCAGACACACGGAGATGGTGAGACGCACTCAGAGACGCACACATACACGTAGACGCTCACAGATACACAGAGACAGGCACAGAAGACACAGACACAGAGAGACAACGCAGACACGCCCAGACGGGCGGACGCCTACAGAATCCCACAGACACGCATAGACAAACACAAACACACACAGGCAGATGCAGACACACAGAGAAACGCACAGGCGTACACGAGCACATGCAGACCGAAGACACACAGGGACGCAGGCCGAGATTCAGGCGCAAACGTACACATACTCACACGCACAGACACAGACAGACAATGCAGACACATAAACACACGCAGATATGAAGAGACATACAAAGGCACACACAGGCAAGGCAGACACACGCAGGCAGACTGACAGGCACAAACAGAAACGCGCAGACAGCACAGACACATAAAGACGCTCACAAACACCAACATACATACACAAATACAGGCGGACAACGCAGACACACTCAGGCAGGCAGGCACTTGCAGAAACCAGCACACAGCACAAACAGATACGAACGCGTGCTGAGACTAGCAGACAGACACAGAAAGAGACACATACGGACACACGCAAACACACACAGTCACAGCATACACACAGACACGCGCAGGCATACATGCACACAGAGATACGCACAGACAGCGGGCATTCACAGACAAACAGACACTTAGAGACACACGCAAAAGCACACAGACACAGACACACACAGATACAAACAGACGAGCAGATACACGCAGGCAACGCAGACCACACAGACGCGCACGGACACAGACACACATACATAGACAGACACGCACAGGCAGTACAGACATACGCAGACAGAAACGGACAAATAAAGACACACACAGGCACGCACAGGCACACACAGACACAAGCAGACACACAACACAGAGACATTCACCTTCAGCCCAGACACCCACAGACACGCAGAAACCCACACAGATAACCACAAACACAGGGGCACACGCAGACGCCTGCAGGCACACACGAACTCACACAGACACACACAAACACAAACAGTCAAATAGAGACACACGCGGACGCACACTAGCACGCAGACGCATGTAAGCACAGAGAGAAAATGGGGAACACGCAGACCCGCAGTGACACGCGCTGACACACACTGCAAATGCAAACACACGCAGACACTCGCAGACACATAGGCACACACAGACACTCACAGTCACATCCAGACACAAACGGACACATACAGGCACGCACACGCAACGCAGATACACACAGACACACATGAACACATAAACATACACAGACAATGCAGACACACAGGCACATGCAGAAGCGCACAAACAACACAGACACATACAGACACAGGGAGACAACGCAGACACCCACAGTTACACAGAAACTTACAGAAACCACAGACGCGCAAGACACAAGCAAACACATATAGACACACCTACTTACAGACACTAACAGACGCACATGGTCAATGCAGGCACACACAGACACAAGCAGACACACACAGGCACACCCAGACACACGCAGACATGTACAGACACGTACAGAAACTCACAGGTACACACAAACAGCGCAGACACACGCACACATGCGGTGATGCACACACACATGCGGACACACACGACAAATGCATGCACACAGACAAATGCAAACACCCACAGACACATACAGATGCCAACAGACGCACACATTCACAAACGAACTGCACAGACATCCACAGACAAAAACAGAGACACAAGGGCACACAGGGGCTCGCACAGAGCCACACAGACACACACAGACGCAAAGAGACGCTCTCGAACAAACACAGACAAGCAAAGGCACGCAGAGACACACATACGCGCACAGGCAAACACAGAACCCAAAGGCACACAGACGCTTACATACACCCAAAGGCGCGCACAGACACAAGGGGACGTATGCAGACACACAAAGACAAACACAAGGACGCACGCAGACACACATGGGAAAACAGACACATACAGACAGACACAGGCAACACACAGACACACACAGACGCTCACAGACACACACTGCCAAGGCGGAAATGCCAGACAAGCGCAGGCACAGACAGAGGCACGAATACACACTCAAGCACACAAGACACATACAGACACGCACAGACTCACACAGACACACACGAACATACAAACATGCAGAGACACATGGACACAAGCAGGGACACAGATACACGCGGCGGCGCGCCGGCACGTGCAGAGGGAGACAGCAAATGCAGACACACAGAGACAGATACAGGCACCATCAGGCACGCAGAGTCACAAGCAAACGCGCACAGGCATAAACCGACACAAACAGGCACGCAGAGGCTCACACACACACAAAGCAGACACGCACCGACACAGACGGACGCTCAGACACACACGGGCTCGCAGGGACCAACACAGACACATGCTGACACACACGGGTGCTCGCAGACAAACACAGGCACGTACAGACGCACGGAGACGCACACAAACGCGCACAGGCACACACAGACTAGTCACGCACAGACACACGCAGACAGACAGATACACGCAGACGCGCACATACTCAAACAAACACACACAGACGCCCACAGACACCCAAACAGTGCAGACAAGCACAGACACACGGGCACTTACAGAGAGCCGCAGACACGCGCTTATACAAACAGACGCATACAGACATGAAAGGACACACACAGACACACAAGGGGGCGCACGGACACAGAGACACAGGCAGACATACACAGACACACAGACACGCAGAGACAGTGAGATGCACGCAAGCTGCACAGACACAGGCAGACATACACAGCGAATGCTGAAACACAAAGGCATACGCAGACAAACACAGACACACGCAGACACAAAAAGGCACGCGCAGGCACCCAAGCACACACAGACACACACAGAAGCAGACACCCACAGGCACACAGACACTTGCGACACACGCAAACACGCGCAGACACACACAGACACACGCGCAGACGCAC
Source organism: Baylisascaris schroederi (assembly GCA_006503575.1). Taxonomy (NCBI): domain Eukaryota; kingdom Metazoa; phylum Nematoda; class Chromadorea; order Rhabditida; family Ascarididae; genus Baylisascaris; species Baylisascaris schroederi. Next base: position 661,769 of record QEWY01004197.1, on the reverse strand, counting down.
AGACAAACGCAGACGCACAAAAGCACACAGAGACATATACAGACGCTGGCGGAGAACACGGACACCCTCGGAAAAACACAGGCACACGCAGACACGCAGACGCAAATAGACGAAGACGGAGACGATACGCACAGACAGACACAGATACACGCAGGGACGCACATAGACACAGGCAGACACACACAAGCATCCACAGATACACGGGGACACGTAGAACACATAGATATAGACAGACGCAGCGATACACACAGGCACATACAGACACACGGAAACACTCAGGCACACAGGCGCACGCAGACACACACAGAAACGCACAGAGAAAAACAGACACACACAGGCACGCAGAGACAACGCGCACGCACACAGACACACGCAGTTAACACAGACACACGGAAACACACACAGACACATAGACGTGCATACGTACGCGCACAGACACCTATAGATACAGACAGCACTGACACATAGACATGCATGCACACTGACACGCATACAGACACACACAGACACACACAGACACAGACACATGGACGCAGACACGCGGACGCATAAACTCACAGACACACAGACACACAGACCTAGTGCTACACACAGACGCACAAAGGCACTCATAGATGTGCACAGACACGCGCAGACACACGGATACGCACAGGCGCAGATATACACACACACTCTTGCCAATGCACGCAGTTATCCCCCTTTTTTTCAGCAGGGTATTTGCTCCACTTCGCAACAATTCGTGAGGTTGCAGCTCCAAATGTTACCTTTATAGTGATAGTTCCTGCCCTATTTGTGTGTGTGTTTCGACTGCGGGTCCGGGAATCCTTTGCGATCACAACTGATAGCTAGTGCCGTTGTGAGATGGTATATGCCATAACGCTGTGATAAAATCCTAGAATGCCTTAAGGCTTCTATGTGCCTCCTGCGTGTTTTATTGGAATGCTTTTTCGATGAGGATGATGCATGTATGCCTCCAGATCTTCATTTATCCGGCCATTGTTCTAAACCCGTTTATCGCGAGTGCTGCTTTGACAAAACTGGCTGCAATTCGTTTCTTTGATTCTAGTGTACTGTATTTTGTGACGTTTAAAACATATAGCAATGCTTTTTCCGGTTGTGGATTTTCTAATCGCAGAAATCCGCGAACTTATCTCACTCTTTTCAGCGGCTTATTTGCTCCACTTCGCAACAGTTCATTAAGGTGCAGAGCCAAAAGTTGCTTTTATGCTCATTCTTCTAGCCCTGTTGACGCTTTTTGACCCGTGCGTGTGTGTGTGTGCGTGCGTGCGTGTTTGCCTATCCGTGTATTCGATAGGTTCCACTCGATGAATACAAAAGCTGAGCATATAAAATTCCTAAGGAGTTAGAACTGTTAGAATTCTATGCTATGTACGGCGGTATTCGACGATCAGTTTTCAAAAATATTCAGGTTCATAAATTTTGAGGTTGGAAAAAATTGCATGCATTTTCACCGTTTGAGCATCAGTTTTATGCTGAGATGATACTCGACGTAGTCTAGTTCATATTTTCACGCAAAGCGTACATTTTTCATGGATAATCAGTACGAGCAATTCGACCGTTTAAAATCTTAGAAAAAAATTCGATGTAATCTTCCTCTTTGCTAACTGGCAATTGATTTTTTAACTGAATGGGGAACAAAAAATCACATTGTTTGAGTTCCGCTTAAAGAGTATGCTAGCTCTTCCGAAAAGTTTTCCAACTAATCTGAATGGTGGGCCTGAATCGTTGAAATGAAAGAGAAATATTGTTCCAGCCACCGTGGCCCATTTTTCTGATTGTGCGCCATTTGGCTTGGCAGCTCCTTAAATACCCAACAGCTCACTTCTTTCGGCAAACACTATAGTCCTTTATCTGGAACTACTGAAAGAAAGACTAAGCTGAATGGAGACGGTTGCTTTTTCCATTGGAGTCGTGGCTATCGAAAGGATCCACCAGGGTTACCTTATAATATCAAAAAAGTGATGTATTCGTAGGCTGGTACGTATGCGTGCATTTGGCTGTTTCCTTGCACACTCAATTCATTAATGAATAAGCACTACTGGATTGAACTAGTCGTAGCATGCGACCTAAGCAGCTTTTTCAGATCTGATTCTGCATCAGTTTTCCTTGGTTTGATGGATGTTTTTCCTATACAATTAATTTAGAAGGCGTCAGCATGAACTGTGGAAAACTCAGGTGCGTATTCCGCATTAACCGCAATATATGATGAGTATTAGTGAACATTATGAGCTGCAGAATTTTCCATCTCGTAACAAATTAATTGATGCAGATAAAGCTGCTGTCGATGTGAACGAAGCATTTTATTGTGAAGTCGCGACGAAGACGATGACGTTAGTAATTTCCATCTGAAAGCGTTTATTTGCGCTCCGTTAGCACTTACAGTGCGATTTTTGAAATTCATGAATTTTTATGCCGTTTAAAATCATTCTTTACAAACCCGAATTGCTGCTTTTATTTTCATGATCGCATTTTTCATAGCATCTATTGCATTTCATCATATTTCCCATAAGCACATATAATTGCTCTCATGACCTCCCATTTGTTCGTTTTAATTTTACAACTACATTATTTACCATTTTCTTTTTCGAAATACATCGTAATATTCTCGTTACACCCACTAAATTTCTATTCGATATCGGCAGTTTATTTATTTTGTAAAATGATTTCAGTTTACTTTACCTGCTGTCGTTGTTCGTATGGAAATGTTGCGCAGCAGTCAATCGACTTAAAGTTCTTAATAATATTCAGTTTAGAAATTCAACGGGTAAAAGGTAATTTCCCTCCTCTCGAAAACATTTCATATCGTTTTGTCAAAGTTGATGAAGTGAGTACAGTGCCGCATTAAAATTTCATCATGACCACTTAGAAGCATGGTTTGTGTCACTGCTGGCATCCATCGTTTAACAATGACTCATTAACAAATCACGCTTTCAATAGCGTCCATTATAAAAGCTGCAATCGTGTTCACTAAGAGATAAAACATTTTCTGTTGACATCGTTCAGTGCTATGTGAAATTTGGATTCATTTATTTGCTCGGTTTTCTTATTCGCTTATTTCCCATACATTTCACGCAATAGTAGTTGAGATAGTTGCATGTGAGCTACGCCGGGTTCTCATGTTTTATCCTAAAAGAATAATCCCCATAGCAGTATCATGAATTAAAATTTATAGCAGTTATACTTATGTTGAACTATCTACTGTCACTGATGCGTTGTTCACTTTCGATGGATTGAAGAAGGGTTAAAGATTCATCAAATATCTAGTGGTCCTCTCTCAAAAACCTGCTGTTTTTTGAAAAGCTTTCCATCCTAACCGAGTGAACCTTAAAAGAGAAAATTAGGACTTCGCCTGCTTTTATTGGGTTCGCTTGAAAAAAAAAAAGTAGCTTTTCCTGGCTATACAGGTTCCCGTCTATTTGGTGTGGGACTTTCTTCTATACTTCCCAGACACTGCACACCTTCAATGTGCATATACAACGGTAGCTGGTTTCTCGCAAGGGTGGATAGCGGAAAGAAAAAAAAAGGCACTCGGAATAACTCTTGAAGTGTCAGTTGTTTCATTGATAGTAAACAAAATTCTTCATACTACCATGAAAAAAATGGCGTCTTTTTTTGCACATGCGAAACAACATGCTCTATAATATTTTAGGGACCTAAGTCTAGAAGGAAACATGGTTCGATGTTCAAATTTCTTTCTCCGCCTTTCTTCAATCGTCGAAGACATTTCAAAAATGCTTAAGAATTTATAGTGCCATTAATTCAAAAAGGGAGAATATTGCCATCGTAATGTTACGTGCAAAAAACTGAATAAATAGAATAATAAAGTGATGATCTACGGTAGAAAAAAAATATTATACAGGAGTGAAAAAAACCATTCCGCTATGGGATAGCGAAAATTTGTTATCATTCTTGAAATCGAGATGACTCTAGGGACACGCTATCTGTAAATTAGCAGCAGGCCGAAAACATGCGCAAAATTCTCTATTCCTCAGCCTATTCCTACAATATCTCGTGGCTTAGAATTTTCGAAATCCATCGCATTATTCTAGCCTGACCAAGGAACCCACCTGGAACCATTCCCAACCAATCCTACCCACAGCAATAAGTGGTTCAGCGGACGTGCGCAATGTGGATGAATTTTTCGGTACTGTCTTGGATTTCCATGAAATCAGGGCTCCAAAACTCATTGCTCGCTTTCACTGACCAGCACAAGCCTTAATTTGAAGTTTCACTTCTGCTGATGGATTATGGATATTTGACTGCAGAGAAATTAGCGAAGATGCGTTGTAAGAATCCGACCACGAACATGATAAGTGATTCATTTTCCTCAATAATCTTAGCCGTTATTCACAAGAGCGTAGGTTCAAGTTTATGCCCGGCTTAAAATATTCATTTGCAGCTTTAAAGAAGTGTTCACAAGAAGCTATGCGACTTATTCTTCTTCTTTTTGGCCTGATGCTGTTTGCCACAAAGTCTTGTTACTCTACACAAGGCTTAACGACCGGTGAGATTTCTGTAAAGTGGTTCAGTCATCCAACAGTTTCTATCCATATTTCATCTGCATTTTTCTGAAGGATATTGAGTAGCCATTTGCAGAAGCAAATGCTTCGTTGGTGGCGGAATGAGGAGGAAGGGGGAGGATTGTTGTGCTGGTCCAGAGACGAGGGCATTTTATCAACATAGATCACATAAATGAGATACTAATGAAGACAGTGCAACTTGACTAAATATTAATTCCTCACTGCATATTGAACAAAATATTGCAAAAAAGATTGCAAGAAATGAAATATTCCCTGTAATCAATTTTCTGTGAAGGGAACTTGATTGGTATCAGCATCTATCATCGAACACCTTGCATGCTTTGTTCTTCAAAGTTTCATCTAGCTTCATCCCATGAGTTTGTTTGATTACATTATTCCATTCGCTTCAATTGCAAAACCTGCATTTTTTGCAACACGTACACATTGCGCTCGCATAATCTTTTAAGACATGGAGTTTTTTCTTATTTCAGGTGGATGCTTTGCACCACTTATAAAGCTAGTGTTGCAAATTGGTTGGTTCATTTAAAAAGCCTCGTGCTCCCTCAATTTTCAAAGCAACTGTTAACGTGTTAGCAGATTGCTCTCTGATAAATTTTGATGAACATGAACAGTGAATACCAGCAAAGATATATTCGATTGCTTCGTCTATCTAATCACAGTCCTGTTGTGATATGTTTATTATGAGTACTTATCTCCAAAGTTATTTCAGCTCTTGGTATTTGGTCTGCAGTAGAGTTTTCAATGAAACTCTGTACGAATACGGAGCGAAGAATTAGTCGTGCGGGACATTAGCAAGAGCATTTTAGGCTTGGGGTAGCTTTTGTTCCAAACCTGATGCAATTCAAGTAAGCTTTACTAGACTGCTAATTTTAATAGATGGAGTACTCAATTGTTAAGATTATCAAAACAACGAACAGATCGGCAAAACAAAGAGATGTTGGCCTTGTGGCAGAGAAAGTGGGCAAAAAATTAACGGAAGCACCACAGAGAGCAGTGAACGCGAAAATAGTTTAGCTCAATGGAAATTGCACAAAATATACATGGATTATATTCAGTAATGGTATGTATAAAAACGCATGCAAAAAATCCTGTCAGCAACATATATTGCTTTCTTCAAGGAAGAGGATGTGATTATAAGCAATAAGCATTTGAGAAGAACAATGAAGGCGTGTTATTTGAGGGTGAATGTAATGATTCCAAAAATAAAGTGAATTGAAGTCGCGTAAGCCGATTTCAATATTCCCTTCGTATCAGTGTTTCCTAAGTTACAAGCATAAGTGGCTGGGAACTCAGAAGGAGAGGTTTCCGATTAATTGCAAGACATGAACGAAAGCAAGGAAGAGCAGGCGGCGTAGTGGAGTTTTTAACGCTTCCTCTAACTCAATTGTCATACTTCAGTGACATTATAGGTGCTAATTATACATCGCTGATGTGAGCAGAAGCAGAACTCGCTTATCTCACTTTGCAAAAGTGAGATAAGTGCCCCAATGTTAACAGTAGAAAACACCAAAGGCTCGATTTCTTATGTGTTGCAAAAGACGTGTTTTCTGTTGAGTCAGCAGCGGAATATATCAATAGACCACTTTTAGCAAATGGTTGTAACCATCGAGCTCTGCTGGCCGCGGAGCAATTGCTAGGTCAGTTTCGTCCACTCTTGTTTACCAGGCACCGAATCCCTGACGTATTCCATTAGAAATAAGTTCGTTGTACGCGTGCATACAAGGAAATCTGTACTCTTCCTCGTCATGTTGCAGACATTTCTTCAGGAAACCATCATCATCCGCCTACTTTCGAGCAGTTTCATTACAGTACTTGCAAAATATGATGTAGGCAACTTTTAAAAAGCCAGCAAAGAATACTATGAGTTTTTTTGGTTAATTCGGTAAGGAAATAATCACTTATTCAGGTGGAACAACAGCCGATACAACGGCAAAAACACCAAAGGCTGAAACCACCACGACGAGCGGAACGGCCGCCCAGAAGTTATCTGGAGCAATGCTATTCACTTGTTGCACACTATTCATTAGTGGAGCAATGAATGCACGGTTTCTTTAATCTATGGTTGTGGCAATGCATAGCCTTCATTAACACTCCAGATGAAGCATCCATATCAAGTAGTTGATTTGATTGACGAAATCATGCTATAGTACAGCTAACCTAGCTCCAACTAGGAATGCTCAAAAAATATATGTCAGGGTCTTTAACTTCTAATTGACCTTTAAGTTCTCTTATTGCACAACGTTTTTTTTTTTCAGCTTTTAATAGGAGCTGCTTACCGGAACGTAGTGCAGAATCATAGATACACAGGTTGAAGCATCCAGTGCAGCTAACTCTGGATGTTGGAATATTTTCGCAAAAAAAATCGATTGGGAAAGAAATGCTTGCAACAATCAGCCAACTTTCACTGGAATTTTTCCGACGTCCTGAAAGAATTATTTCGCAGCCTCATTTTCACTTTGGGCATTTTGAGGCAATAAATCAACGCAAATGGATTATTTCCTTTTATACGCATACTGAAATGTTTTAACGGTTGGTTAATGCTACGCCCTGTTATAGTTCTATGCTTTATCCATTCTATGCTTTATCCACATAATGTCATATACGTTGTGTTATCAATAAATATCACGTTGATTTATTACAGTGTTCCACTATTACCGTTGATCGATTTTAAGTGTATCCAATCAAAGAACATATATAGGGAAATAAATATTATTGATAAACTTCGAAGTTAAAGATGCCTTTTCATATGAACGGTTGTTTTTGAATCGTTTTATAGTCCGCCTTCCATTCTCTACGCAACTGATTGTTTCGTTCAAATTTCTAAATTTTCAAGCATCAATTATATGCACAAGCAATATTTGACCTTTTCGCTAGTCTACTCGTCAACCCTTCCGATTGTGAAAATGCCAAGAGAGCATCCGGGAACTGTCAGATTTAAACGCATTGTGCTAATCAGGCGACATAAAATGCAAAACCTGAGTGATCAAAGAGAGCGATAAGGAATTAGGTAAATATAATCGCCCCGTGTAAACTCAGGTAGTTCGTCGACTCGTTTATAGCGCTCGCCAGCTCCTAAGTCTACAGCAAAACAAGACTTCTTGATGATTGCTACACTTGATCGTGCTGGTTGTTACAATTGCTACAATTGAATCTTATTGTTACTTTCTCCTCTTGACTTCAAATTTCTCGAATGGTGATTGCACTTTATTACCTCTGACGAGCAACACTTTTTCCTTCATTACCTTTATTGTCTTAACAATAAAGAAAACACATCAAACAGGTAACATTTGATTGCCTTATGAAAGGTGAGGTGCTCATGACAAGGAACCAATCAAAATTGCACTATGCAAGGATGATGCAAGTAAGCATGGCGAAAACGACAGGAAAAAGAAAATTCACGACAAAACGCTTACCAATGACACTGAGTGAGGACAGAGTACAAAAGAAAAAAACATATAACAAGAGCTGCACAAATCATTTTGACGAAGATTTATGTATTCTTGAAACCGAAGAAATCGATTTATGTTCTACCTAAAGAAATGCATATTTATTGTATGAACTTTTTTGACGGAAACCAAAATGAAGAGAGGTGTGAAGTTCTAAAAGATGGAAACGATTTATGAAGATGGAAAAATCTTCTATGCCAACGCAAAAAAAGTAATAATAAATAACTGAAAATGTGAACAAGTCTATAGTAAACGTGACGAAAGCAGTGATCATTTCATATGTTTTGCGCATGAGTTAGAACGGATGGAATTTTCTTAAGCATTTTGCGCAAATCAAAATAATTCACCGAGTTTGGTGTCCTGGGGAATGATAAAAAGTCAAATTTACATGTTATGTTGAATTATTGTGGCGCAATTTTTTGGCTTTTATCATACATGGAATAACTTCGAAATTTCTAGCCAATTTCTGATTAAATTGCTTCGAGATCATGATGTGCTCCCCCATGAATTCGTTGATTCATATAACAGCAATGGCTTTATATTGCCAAAAATGTTTTATTCAACTCTGTTTCAAGTGATTCAATACGATTTTTTTCCAGTACGGCCATAGGCTGTGATGTCTCTAATCCAACTAATAGCAAAGAAAAAAAAAAGAATATTTCACATGTTTCATATGCATTAACGACATATTTAATCGTTCTTCCGCCGAACATGTGCCACTAAGGTATCATTGAGGATTTTCATAACCGTCGCAGTTATTTTGAATAAAGCTTCCGTTCATTTGACAATGTCGGGGCATTTTAAGGTCATTTCCTGCTAAGATGGCCAGTTCGCAGCTGAATGACCAAAGTAACATTGCGGCAGAGCGCTGAATGATAATTGCCGGTTCTCCATTGTGTGGAAAGACTTGTTGATTTTTTCTCTTCATTGAACTATTCCTTAAACAAGATGGTTTTTCTCGACGTCTTTCATTTGCTCATTGAAATTGCATGGAAATTGAGGCTGCATTGCTCAGCACGAGCAATGCCATTTTTGAGGATCGAAGGTTGCTTAGCACATTTTATGCAATTTTTCATAGGTTTTCGAATAAACTTTTTTAGCGTTTTTGACGCTAGCATGTCGCCAGATTGAAGTGCAGTCTTCTCTTTGCGTTGGTTTCATTTTTTTTTTCGCTTAATTTCACTTTTTGTCGGGAGAGGTGATGATTAGTACTGAGAAAGCGCTTTTGGTTCCCACTCGATGATATGAGTGTTGTTGCTATTTGTGAACGCACGGTGCTTCAAATTTGAGGCGGTAACTTTTCAGCTCACACTTCCTTCAATGCAAACCAGCTTTAAGTTGATGGATGGCAATATATCTAATGAAGTTGTAAACGAAAACAACATGCTGCGCAGCTCTGGAGCAACCAGCACTGAAGAAGCTCATATATAAACGCTTAACAGCAATGATAAAAGAGCTTTTATTAACCCTTGGCGCACAATTTAATTACCTTAATGTATGTGCACCATTTCTCCAGCGAAGTTGCACTTAATTCGCAGCAGAAATAGAAAAGAAGCGCAATTTTAATAACCAACTTTATAGTAGATCGTTTCCTGATGAAGTATCTTCTTCGCAGGTGACACTTAAGTTGAGTAGCTTCCTTCCTGAGGGGTGAAAGGACTTTAGAACATGACCAAGGTCACGCCCACCTTTTCTCCCTGAGCCTTCTTTAATATAAGGCCGACATCTGACGATAATTCGAACAAAACGAAATGCAGTTGGCAAATAAAGAACGAAGAAGGGGAGGATTTAGAGGCTCCAACGTCTCACATAATCAAAACTCCGCCTATAACTTTTAACACTTAACAACTCGACCGCTACAGCCTAGTTCTAAACGACGGCTTCCCTCACGACATAAATGGTAGACTAATGCACAATTTTTAAGTTAACTGATTTTATATTGCTTGCTGTAGTAAAGTAAGCAAGAGGAAAGAAGATGCTATTAAGAAAAATTTAACGAAGAGGAAATTCATATACTGCGTTGCGCAGTATGCTACAATATACTGCCCTGTATAGTATGCTACAATACTGTAACTCCGAATGCCTCTTTAGGGGATGGTTCAATTTAATTTTGCAACTTTAGGTTTATTTGCAATTTTTCCAGTACGAAAAGGTACCGTCTATACTCTTCAAATGTTCATATATTAGCTGTTGAGAAATTCAAACTTCATGCAATAGATTTGTGTGCACTTTATGATATCAAAGTGATCTAATAGATCAATTTCTGCGTATATTTGAGCATTCATAATACACCTAGGTTCCTCTCAATACTTTTGATGAATCTACGCTAAGCGATTAATGCGTAAGTTTCCTTGAAATTTCCAACTTCAAATCTATTCTTTTTCTTCAAATAAGTGCTGTAAACTTTTTTCTTTACTTTTCTTCTCTTTTTTTTGCACAACAATAATTTTAGTAAATTTTCATCCTAACTATTGAAACCACTGTGAAATTAGTTTTGCTCTATTTGAAATGTTGAAACGGTGAACGGATGCCAGCAAGGTAAGCCTGCCGAGAAGCCGAGATAGAAGTTGCTTTATGCATGGTGTTCTTGCTTTCTCTGAGCTACAGAATTTTATTGACAGGACATTATCTGCAGATGACGTTAATATTCTGCCAAACCAACGTGTTTTTCTATATGTGTGTCTCCATAATATATCTAATCCCGTCTCCATAGCACAACTGTTAAAATAATATAATCACGGGTAAAAACTCTTACCTACTGAGCGAAGAGATTTGTGCCGGCTCCGGTAAGGGAATAGCCATTGCTTTAGTAGCATGGGCGCAGTGGTCAAAACGCTACTTCAACCTTATAGAAATGTTGAAAAGGTGTCACTTTAGCAGGTTACTTGAACTACATTGGTGATACAATGTGGACATGTTAGCAAATATACGTCAGTAAGTTTTCATGATTTATGAACTTGTGTGTGTGTCTGTGTGCATCTGTGTGTGTAAGTGATGTGTGGAAATGTTTACATACGAATTATCTCGAAATTACGTCAGAGTGATCAGTGCTTCGACTAAAATTACTTCTCATGAAAGGAGCACAAAAGGGCAAACAATTGACTAGAAAGATTTTCTTTAGGCGATCGCAACCGCAATCGCCTTAAATATACTGCATTAAATGAATCGCAGGATTGGTTCATCAGCTAGTTAATTTCCCGCTGGAATTTTCCTTTTGTCTGGTAAATAACGTTTCATCAATCAGCATGATTAAATGGCTCTTTCTTGGGTGATTTCCTCTCATGATTCAAGCAAATCTCGGAATAAAGTTACGCCAACTTCTGTTGTCAACGTTTTCGCTGAATTTTTCCCTTAATTATAGGGGATTATAGTGTGCGGTATGCTATATCATAATTATGTGTCATGTTATATGTCGCGGTATGCGTTAAGGAATACTTGCGGCTTTGAGAAATATAATGAATGATGCACGATAAACGTAAGTGTTAGCAAATGTTAACAGCCATCCTCAGCCGTCGTTTCATCTACAGTTAGTATTTTTATGCTTTATTTAATTGCGCTTAATGTGTATCAGTTTATCCGTTGAGCTTCATTTATTACTCACCGAGAATATATTCCTTTGTTAGCGCTTTCATTAATGCTACCAGAGGCCAATAAGTGATATCCGTTTAAAAAATTTTCTAGTCAGGTTATCTTGAAAGCTACAATGGGCAATGTAGCATATAAAAGCTACAATTGTCCACTGACCAATTGATCGGTGGTCATATTGGCATGACTGTTCTAAATATGCTTCATATTTTCGAATGAAGATTTTTCGTTGCATTGTTCGTTGATGACGAAAGGAATGTGTTTCAACCCATTGACATATTAGCAATTATAGGTCAATAATAATTATACGCCTATTCCAAATGTTGAGGGAGGGATTCGATCTCATTAGTTCGATTCCATTCGATCCCTGATGAGGTCGATTCGAACTCATCAATGAGTTTTTCTTTGTAAATCAACAAGCCAGTAGTACCACTTTCAGCATTCACACAAACACTCAATATAGTTTTGACCAGCATTTGCCTTATTTATATTTGAAGCAAAATGAATTCTCAAACCGATGTTTGCATTAGCAATATTTACACGACAACATAAGCGTTTCGTTTGTTAGTTGCCCGCAAGGCAAAATTTTCCAAATGCTGTACTCTAAGCGTTTCAACGTTTCGCCATAGCACTGCTTTTGTAGCAATTGATAATTGTTAAACTTCCGGGAACATTCCTTTGCAATGTTCTAACTTTTGCGTTTGACACCTCATGAAGTGAAAACAAGTTGAAATCGAGGATGTGAAAAAAATAGAACTTAGTAGATACTCAATCGCAGTGTAATTTAAGGATGAGAAAAAATGGAAAAGAAACTTGCAAACATATAGGAAAAAATCTGAATAAGAAGAAAATCAATGAAATAAAAACGCGCGAACTTGAACAACCGAGCAAATTGTTGCCCACGGATGCCGAACGTACTAGAAATTATTTATTGCCGTTAGTAGCCTCTAAATTTGCGCATGTGAATTGCTTCTTTCTTCGAAGATAATAGTTTTGAAATTTCAGCAATTTTCTTCTCATAATCCATTGAGTGGTATCGTAAAGTGTTTGTGAAAACTCATTTTCAACAAACCAATGTAAAGAGCCTTCTAAACGCATATCTACATAGCGAATCAATTTATTAGTATCGTACACTTATGAATTTATATTTAAAAAACTCATATGGCTTTAAGTGGTTCTAATTTATCTCTACATTGAGAAACTCGTTTAGAAATTCTAAGAGAGGGTGAGCAAATGCGACACATTTCTTTCATCAGTGCAATTTTTTTCAGTTCTCTGTATTACTCGGAACAAGTATTTCTCCAAGCAGCATCGAAACATACTTTTCCTCGTCTTATATGAAATTCTTCGGTGCCTCATCGTGGCGCAGTGGTGGCAACATAATCCGGCCTATCAAGTGATCAAGTGATATGAAATTCAGAAAAAACCGGAACAAATTCGTCCATATGGCTTCAGATATGACGTGAGATAGCTGGTGGTCACGCGCAACAACTCACATCTTTTAACCACCGACACCTTTCTCCAGGCGACACCAAGGAAAGTTGGAGAAAAGAACAGAGAAAAGCACACTCGCGCCTTCGGCGCTCGCTATACCTCTTCCAGTCAGTATAGGGAGGCTGCGCCCCCTCCACCCACCACACACATACCAAGCACCGCACAACATTCGTGCACCTACAGTCTCCTCCTTTTCATATAAAGCAGCAAACAGTGCATATAGCCGTGATCAGCTCATCGAGATCTGCCGTTTCGTGCCTATACTACGTGCTTGTACTATTCCCTTGTACTATCCCTTAACCATCGAAAAATTGCGATTTTTTGAATTTCTTTTCTCGGCTCCCATTCGTCCCCGAGCTCTATCCCATATATGGCTCAAGTGGTCTCGGCAAGCTGATGAGAAATCATGGGACCGTTTGAACTCATATCAAACAGCGGCCGAAAACGAAAGCCCCCAAAATCGCAAAAATGGAGATTTCAGAAATTCTGGCCGATCGATTCCGTCTTCAACTTTTCTCTCGAACTATTATAAACTGCATATCCTTTGATAGAGCTTTTAAAGTTGTATTGGAAAGAGCAAGCCGTAGCTCCATACGTCTAACCATTGCGACAAAAAAGATTTCAAAGTATCAATTACAGCATATTTGTATAGAAACTACAACATTCGTGCACCTATAACTTCATTTTCTTTCACGTTGAGCAACCAATAGCGCACATAGTCCTGGTTAGCTCATTAAATTCTATCGTCTGATACCAAAATCATCGAAATCGGAGACAAGAAATATTTTTCCAAAATTCCCCTGTACTACCCCCTTGCGATCGAAAAATCCTGATATTTGCTGTTGTTTTTCTCGGCTCATGTTTGCCTCGGAGCGGTAACCCATATATCCTTCGAGATATCTCGGCACTGTGATACGAAATCAAAAGGCCGTTTACTCGTATATGAAACAGGGATCGAGGACCAGAACCCTGAAAATCGCGTAAATCGAGATTTCAGAATTTCTGGCAGCTCGAAACAGTCTTCAACTTTTGTTCGGAAATATAACAAGTCATACATCATTTGATAGAGCTTTTAAAGTTGTTTCGAAAAAAAGCAAACCCGAGCTCCATAGGTCAAACGAGTGCCGAGAAAGAGTTCCGAAATTTCAATTCCAGTACATTTGTATGGAATGTGCAGCACTCCTGCGGCCTATGATTCTCTCCTCGTCACGAAAAACCGCAAACAATGCATATGTTTGTGTCAGCCGATGGTATGCTATCGTTTGATACAAAAATAAGCGAAATCGGAGACAAAAGATGTTTTTCCAAAATTCCCCTGTACTACCCCCTTACGATCGAAAAATCCTGACATTTGTTGTTGTTTTTCTCTTCTCGTGTTTGCCTCGGAGCGGTAACCCATATATCGTTCGAGAGGTCTCCGTAGGTTGATGCAAAATCTAAAGACCGTTTACTCCTGTTTTAAACAGGGGTCGAGAATCAGAACCCTTAAAATCGCAAAAATCGAGATTTCAGAAATTCAGGCCGCTCGAATCGGCTGTCAACTTTTGTTCGGAAATATGGCGAGTTATACATCATTTGATAGAGCTTTTAAAGTTGTTTTGAAAAAAGCAAACCCGAGCTCAATAGGTCAAACCAATGCCGAGAAAGAGTTCCGATATATCAATCCCAGTACATTTGTATGGAATGTGCAGCATTCCTGCGCCCTATGATTCTCTCCTCGTTACGAAAAACTGCAAACAATGCATATGTTTGTGTCAGCCGATCGTGTTCTATCGTTTGATACCAAAATAAGCGAAATCGGAGAGAAAAGATATTTTTCCAAAATTCCCCTATACTACCCCTCAACCATCGAAAAATTGCGATTTTTTGAATTTCTTTTCTCGGCTCCCATTCGTCCCCTAGGTACATCTCATATATGGCTCAAGTGGTCTCAGCAAGCTGATGAGAAATCATAAAACCGTTTGAACTCATACCAAACAGCGGCCGAAAACGAGAACCCCCAATATCGCAAAATTCGAGATTTCAGAAATTCTGCCGATCGATTCGGTCATCAACTTATTTCTCGAAATATGATAGACTATATATCGTTAGATTGAGCTTTCAATGCTGCATTGAAAAAAGGAAGTCCGAACTCCATAAACGTAATGGTCACCGAGAAAAGAATTCCCAAATCTCAGTTACAGTACATTTGTATAGAAACTTCAGATAAATCAGTTACTACAGTGAACAAACCTTGAATAAATGGATACAAGAAATAGATATCATTGAAGAAGAATGTATAAAAGAATGAAAATAAAAAAATCCATTAAGAGGAGACGCGCCACCACACATACCACAGCACCACACCACTCTACACCACACACGACACACCGCACGCAACAGAAACCACAGCCCACCCCTACACACAACACACACATAAACACGCACACACGCACATACACCCATATCACTCCTTCCCACATAGGTATGCGAAACGGAATCTATACCACACAAACTGAAAGAGACCACACGCGACGCTCCAGACGCGCCACCCATACAACGCTATTCCATACACATGCCAAACCGAAGCAGACCACACGCGACGCTTCACACACATCATATATACGAACATACGGACATACGCAACTCCCCCTTCCCTACTACACGCTACAAACACCCGCAGGAAATCGAACTCCCCCCTCTCTTCACCTATATAATTACTCTCCTCCAATGCGTAACCGGCCGCTCCGTGCTATGCTGTACACGCACTTTTGTACACTGCCTTAAGAGAACGACACCTCAAGGTATACAGATAAACACGTGGACACTACCCCAAGAACAGACAAACAAAGAACACGCACGGCATAGAGAATGGAGGGAGGATACAAAATTATGAGGAATATGGGAAAAACTGAGGATACGAACCTATACTGTCTATAGGGATTTTTTCAGTACTAGTGCTAGAGTCAGGGGCTACTCTGCTTCTCTATGCCCCCCGCAAAAAGGCTGCCGCCCTCTTGACCCCTTGCTTTGGTCCACCTACAGTTGTTGTTGTGGATATCACACCTCTGTACAGCTCCCTCTAGGATCTGAAATAAAGAGGGCTTTGCCTCCCCCCCCCCCCCCCCCCCCCCACCTCGTCTATAACGCACACAACCCCACTCCCCACCCCAGCGAGCCCAACCAACCGCTTCAACCATTGAGCCATTTCCACAACGCAATCCCTGTCATTTTCACCCGCCTTTGTAATTCATAGTGAAATGGTCATATTTCGTAGTGGAATGGTCAAACCCTCCTTACCCTCTATCTTGTATATGTATACATGAGCGATTATGTGCACTGTGTTCACCTCGAAGAGTACTATCAATGGATAGCAGGCTTCTGGGGAAACCCCCCCCCCCCCTTGGAAAGAAATGGTGGGGGTGGAAATTTTACTGAAAATTTTGAGCATACTTTTCACCACCCTACACAACACCGATCCGGCTGTTCAACGATGTGAACCAAGAGAGTCGGAAGAGGAAGGGATAGAAAAAAATTTCAAAATTCCACCGTTTTGAAGAGAATTATCGACGCAGCAAGGAAAAACGGAATTAATGATCTCCTATATATCTGTATCACTCAGAACGAATCTTCAGACAGCAGTTGGTCTTGGCCAGCGCAGGACCAAATTTAGTCAACAGAGGAGATCGAGTTTAGCGAAAAAAAAACAAAAAAAAACTGCTGCGTTATCAAAGAAAGCTACTTGAGCCCTGCAAGTTTTGTTTCGAAGTAAAGGCTTTTTCAACGGCACTCATGAGCTCTTTTCATATTTTCCTTCTTGCTTATGAATTTATTGTACATAGCAAGAAACTAATAAAAATTAGCCCAATCAACTGCTGCGAAGTAATTATCCTCATGTGCCATTCGCTTTTGAACATTTGAAAGGCTCAACAATTCTTGAAAAGTGCGCTTTACTGCCTTCGGCATCCATTAGTATGGAATAGATTTGTGCGATTTCTTGTTCTAATAATTTCAAATATTCAACTTGAAATTGCTCGCGAATTAACTATTTGCCAATAAATGACCAATTGCGAGCCTAAACAAGAAGTAATAAATTAATAATTAAGCAAATAAATGAGTAATCAAATGAGGCAATAAATAAAAGCAACAACGTTAAAGAAAACTTTCATTAATTCTAATCTAATTTTCTTCATTTTTTTGTTTAACGCACAGCAATATTCTCAATTCTAATGCTTATTAAATCATTTATCGGCGGAGTTGCTGTCATATGAATTTCTATATTCCGCATTCAATTTGTAGAGAAACTGCTAAAAGAGGACGTTTCATTTCATGCATATGTATTGTACGTCACCTGCTTTGGAGCAATAAAAATTTCTGAGCTGGATAGAGTCCAGATTTCTGCGTTCTCTGAAGTATCAATAAAAATCTTGCTCACCTTCCCGGCGATTTCTTCAAGGTGCTTCTTCAATAGCGAATAATCAGAGTATAGTTACCATAGATCCTCACAACTTGCAGCCAGTTTTCATTATGATGCAAGAGGCTGATTTCCTGCTCCTAGATTTGCTTAGGCACTTTACGTTTCTATAGAACCTCGCTTTTCATATTTCCTCTAAGCACATTTTCTGCATTCTCCGTTCAACATTGGCTATCGCGCGGTCGGCTGCAAGTAAGCTCCGTCCATCGTAAGAGGAACAACGGTGAATCGACTCGCCAGCATCCAGCGGGCAGGAGGCGAGTCTAAGCCCTAACCTTCACGCTACCATGCTTAGCCTATGCACGCAATGCAGGGACGCTGCTATCGAATGAGCGGTTGGAGGAACTGGAAGAAGAGGCAACTAAAATCAAATTCGGTGTAATCGGCCTAGCAGAAGTAAGAACGAAAGGCAAAGAGGCCGTCGACCGGCCAAACGGTAACTCTTTGTTCTATCGGGGAGAGGATGAATCATCCCGAGGTGCAGTCGGATCTTATGTCTCGAAAGATTGGAAAGTTAAGATATTATCGTCCTCTTCTCACACTCCTAGAATTGCGCAAATCAAAATTAAGATCATAGGAAAACGAACATGCGACCAATTCAAATACATGCACCTTACGGAGGTCAAAATAATGAAGAATATACCCAATTTTTGGATTACCTGACTGAGGTAGTTAATGGTGAGCGATCTATGTTCATCGTTATAATGGGCGACTTTAACGCCATAGTTGGAGCACGGACACCGGGAGAGCAGTCAGTTCGAAATTTTGGACTGGGAGTGCGGAATCCAAGCGGACAATAGCTAGTTGATTCTTTCGAAAAAAATGGGTTGAAAGTTACCAGCACGTTTTAAAAAAAAAATGTGGCAAAAAATGGACCTGGAGAAGCCCGAGCGGTGATACAAAAAACGAAATAGACTTCATTTTGGTGAATAAGACAATAATCGTCAAAGACACCGAAGTACTGAACCACTTCCAGAAACGCAACAGCCACCGCCTAGTTAGAGCAAAACTTAAGCTAAAGGATAACCGCTTATGGGTGAGACGACAAAGGAAGAGAAGCACTGAAAGATTATTCGACGGAAGTTTATATAGATACGCACTGCAACAGTCCAATTTAACAGACAGCGAGCCGACCTATGCAAATATTATTACAAAAATCAGCCAAGCGGCACAAATGGCTACGACGACAAGGCAAAAAACATCGCCTCTTACGGAAGAAATAAAAGCACAGCTTGAAAAAAGAAGGAAGATGAGACGAGATGCTAATTTTCGGGCTAATCTGGAATTTTCTGAACTCAGCAAGCTGATCAAAAAGAAGATAAGCGAAAACCGCTATCAGAAATATCTGAATATAATGAAGCAAGCCGCTGCTAGCGGTAAATTAAAGAGAGCAGGAAGTTTGCTAGTTAAGAACAAGAAAAGAATAATTGAGCTGAGGAAAAGTGACGGATCACTCACAATAGAAACGCAAGAAATTGACAAAATCGTCCAGCAATTCTATATGGAACGGTATGGAGGAGAGACCGACTCCACGATTGTTGCGAGGAAAAGCGATGAACCATTCCTACAAGTCGTCGACTCAGAAATAAGAAACGCGATCAAAAGCATGAAAAACGGGAGGGCAGCAGGTATCGATGGATTAACTGGCGAAATGCTGAAACTCGAGAAGGAACTATCAATGACATTGTTGAAAAGTCTGTTCAACAACATGACNACCTTCATTCGTAATGAATGCTCTATTGATTGAAATAATTGAAATAATTGATTGAAATAAATAAATAAATAAATAAATAGATAAATAAATAAATAAATAAATAAACAAATGAACATTTTCCCCAGCGTTTTTTTTTTGATCTACAGGTGCTAACCTCTATTCACAATCCAGTTGACCTACGCATGCAACTTTCTAATCAAAATTCATCATACGAAAACGGATCGACTTTGCAAAACAGTTGTCGCTTTAATGCGACCATAACTGTACCTTTCTCACCGATTTCATCACGAGCACACCACACTTATAAATATTTTCTGCATGAATTAACTGCCCATTTATCCAATCACTGTTCTTTTTTTTTTTAAAAAAGACTCAGTAGTGGAACTTACGGGAAGTTATTTCTTTTCCGCTGAGTTGAGCTTATTCACACTTGCAAGCACAAGCGTCTTTGGCGCACTTGTAGCATTATATGATTCCATTACTTATTCATATCCTCTATGCTCAATTAGGTTTTTTTTTAATGACAAAGGCATTGTAATAGAATAAGGATGGCAGATAAAGCATTTCTAATCCCCTGCCATATATTCTAGGAGCATATCCTACCTGCGGCGAACACTGCGTGGATGAAGAGCAAGATTTTGACATTTCGGGGCACTCTTCAACAGTTGTACTTGCTGAACTGCATACCGTGAAGGTACTTGAAGGGGTCTTCCTCTCTGGTCTTCAACTTAGACTACGCCTACCTCTGCAATGAACAACTGTCCTCCCGGTCTTTACAGCTCAGGTGGATATCTTTACAGCTGATACTGATGGTTCCCTTTCAGCTGCGTTAAGGCCTATATTACTGTTGAATTCGTTATTTGACGAATAGTGCAGATCATGGCGGTGATCCCTGATAAACTTATGCTTTCGATTCGGTTACTTTGAAGAGAACTTGTAATGCATTCCTTGATCATTCAATCAAAATTCAATTATGCTGTTACCGATTTTCACTTTTATCTTGACCTTATCAGATCGCGAAAACTACAATCTTACTTCGCACGTTCGTCTCTAGGACGTTGAATTTGAAGATATTCATTAAATCTAAAAACATATCGTTGCTCTACAAACAAGCGAAATGACTTCCAATTAATACATATGTGGTGCCATATGAATGACATTTATTTGTGACTGAAATGCATATATAGTTGCATAAGGAGACGTTAATGAGATGTACTATGGCTCTGTACTCAAATGTTTTTTGCGCTCGCTATTGTTTTCCCACTCTCGAAAGTGCAGATTCATTGCCGACTTCGACTGCGGTTAAGTACATTAGCAAATTATTCAGGTAAGCGCTGCCCCAATATTCAAGCAGTAGACGTAATATTAGCTCGAATTCTTTCTCCGGCATTTAGTTCACATTCATCGTTTCACAAACTGTTTTACATTTTGCGAAATTTCCTCAATTCGCATGCGAATTGAGTTACTGATTTTTTGGGGAAATTTCCTTTCGCTTTTTGCTAGCATTGGTTAACGATAGCGACGAAAACGCTCATTTTAAATACAACAACTTGCTTGATAATCAGCTTTACAATTTTTTTGCCATAATATTGATCATATCATCAATAATTAATATGAAGCATTTGAACATTGACCAATTTTTTTGCGATAATACCTGCAGATGGCGAGGATTTTATCTATCATTGTGCTCTTAAAAGTTCTGCTAGAAATTTCAATTGCTAGAAATGCAGCTAAATCCTCTTTGGAAAGATGTTCACTTGCTTACCATTCAAAAATTCCTTTGCTATTTCTATGACTTCTGCGATCGTTTTTTCCATCTCATCGTTATTGGTTTTTGCATAAAATGAAAACGGGAGAAAAGAGAGGAGGGCAGTTTATGGGACCCAGTTATGACGGTTTTTTTTTTAGTAAGCAGCACATTTTACACGCTTGTTTCGTTTTTTTAAATCATTGAATTAGCTCAATTAAGCACCTTTTTCAACGTTTTTAAGACTTTAACGTTCGACAGTAGCAGATTTTAATTCCTCATGATGTACTTTTTTCTGATGGTTCGCTGCATGAGGTCTTCTTTGTCTATGCGAAATATCTCGTCAGTTAGTTTTCACAACGACCGTTACTAAAACTCGCATGTGCAAGGTTGGCTGCCTCACGATTTTCAAGCCTTATGTGATGCAATCCTCATGAACGGATGGCTGCTCTTTGCATTCATAAGTGGTCACAATTATTTGCTTTCAATCTCGTAGAAATTGGCCAAATCACTGGTTCTGGATAAATATGGAATTCTTCGATCAAATGTTTGTTTTTTCGGTTTCTTCTTCTACATCTTTGCCTCTAAGACGTCACTCTTCGAGCGTGCATTTATGGATGCATTTCATATGTTCCAAATGCCCATGAATAAATGATCTCTCTCTTCTCATTGGAAGTATGAATAACACGCCAGCGTTCGTGTCTTATTCATCGGTCTAATAACGTAGGCTACACAAATGCAAAGCCGAGCTGTAGGGCATTTTTGTCATCGCTACTGCTAGAGCGATCCCCACGTGAAATACAAATGTTTGACAACCAAGGCGCAAATACATCGACCAACCCATACGCGGACTAAATCAAAATCAACATACGACCACGGAAGTCATCAGCGAATCAAGTAGAATGAAATGAAATAGGGAGTGAGGTTACGTGATGTGCAAACTGAGAATCGGGGAAAACCATTTGCCACTGTACCAACTTGAAATGATTCAATGCGTCAGCATCACTCACAAAAGCATCAAAGTGTACGAAGATAATTGCTTTCCTTAGATTTATCTTCATTTCATCTAGCATTGTGATGCCTATTTTCATTATCCATTTTTTCTTGCATTATCACTTCAGAGGCTTGCAGATATTCGATAAATTCACGGTGAATTCGCCGTAGTAGCGCACCGTGGCCAAAAGGGGTCCTGCTTTCCTCAATTTCCTTGTTAAGAGTAACCTCATTACAGCTTAGGTTGTTGTCGAATCTCGCCATTTCCCTTCTCATGAAATGTACTCACGATATAGCACTCCGGTCTTTTCTTGTTGCATCGGAAGCCAAGTGTTATTGCCTTGGAGAAAAGCTTCTTTTGTGCTCGCAAATGGTCCTTTGCATATTTTGCCATAAGGATAACATCATTTGAACGCTCGCTTGTTCCTGTGACCATCGGATCCATAAGCCTCTGAAAATAGCTGCTGTGGACGCATGATCGGAAAGCCCGACTTTAACTGAACAAACCTTCTGATGTGCTGAAGACGATAAAATCTTTCTGTTCCTTAAAGTTCAATCTGCCGACAGTGATCTGCAAAGGCGAATTTCTGCGCACTTTTCGCCTCCATTCAAACGCATCAACAATCCGTTTACCATAGCAGTTGAGTGTCGATCTACGAAACATCTAAAGGTTAATCGTTGTCACGTAGTCAATATGTGATTGATAACATACCCCTATCCTTCCATCTGGTTTATTAAGTGGCGCGATTGGTGCAGCCAAGTTTGACTGGCTCGCCCTCTCCAAAATCTTGCATCTTTTTTCTTTTAAGCCTTTCCATGACTCCATGCATGCATGTACATGGCACAAACTTTGTTTCAAAGAATTCGGGATTTGAATCTCGCAGCAACGTGATTTTTGCCGTTAGAGGCTAAGCGCTGCCATCACAATAGCGAAACCGGTATGCGAGTGATCGACAAATCCAGGGATATTTTTGGCGAAGGTCAATGCCAGTGCACTATGACCACTGCCGCGGCTCCATGTTTCGTAGGTCCTAAACTCTGTTCACCTTTCACGTTGCGATCGCAAAGCTTATCATTCCACTGTCACAATGGCGATCGAAGATGATCTGTGGAGTGACCATCTCTACCACGTTTTGATTCTGCTTGGATAGTGCATAAGGTATAATGGTGGTTTTCATACTTTGTTGTACACTCTCCAATGAATCCTGGCTCTGCTCGTATTTAAGCGTTCAACGCAAACAATGTCTCCGATAGCTTCGAGTACCGGATCCTGTACTGCTTCACGGCTGTGTCGATTGCCCTGTGTGTCATTTTCTCTGACAGAAATTTAAAATCTTCCCCGCTCAGTGGGAAAAGATGATTCTTTTGAAGCCAATAAATTGTGTACTTACGTGATTTGTCCAAGGCGGTTCCACCTTAGCATTAGAATGTTCTTTCCCTAAAATGCTTGCAAAGTTTTCTTTTGTCTTTATCCTCTCCCTTCTCAAGCATATGTGATTTTCTCGAAAAGTTTTTTTGCCATCTATTTCCTGCAGCAACTGGAGATATTTCAACGAGAGCACCGTTTTTTGTTTTTCTTTGCTTTCTTCTTCCTCTGAAAGTGTCATATCCAGTTTGCTTTCGGCATCTGCTGATTTAGTGACGTGAAGAGCATGACTAGAGATCACAACATGTCGCATCCTTAACAAAAGCAACGAGCATCTACTTTCATAGCGTAGTGACCAACAGCAGCATAGCTCTATATGGGTGTAAAATGACCATGACAACATCCGTTGAGAAATGATCCATTCTTTATTCTCCTGCCTGCGGTGGTTCAGCACAAGGATTCCGATGTCCAGAGTTGAAAAACAACAGGTTAAACGACGAATACGTCTGCGGCAGCAATGAGCGCAACAAAATCGCTATAAATAGTATGCCATGCACCATCTACTGACGTTTACAACATCCGTCAATATGTGCTAATGGGAGCGTATTTTCACTAATTGGAGCACCACATTACCCACTAATTTCATGCGGCAAAAACTTCTATTCCGTCGACGTTCGTCTTTCTCATCAACTTCTCGCCGCCAATGTTTTGTGAACTATTTTCGACCGCTTTATTTACCGATATTTGGTTGATTTTATTGCTAATATTATTATGATTATCTGGAAGACGGTGTTTCTGGAAGAATATAGGAGCGTTGTTTTTTGTTTTCTGATCACGCAAATATTTAAACTTTTCCATAAATTTAGATATAAACTGCTCGTATTGTATGGAAATTAATATTGGCCGACAATTTTTCATTTCAGTGACAACAGAGAAATAGAAAATGAATATCTTTAAGAAAGCTTCATTTCATTCTTTTGCGTTTTCGATCGTAGCGTTGTTCTTATTTTTTTAGTCGGATTTGTTTGAGTTTATTCAATGATTCCTAATGATGTTTGAAAATACAACATCCTATTGCGATCATGAGATTTTTTGCGGCATAATTTATTTCTACAGCAATAAATCACACGACCATTTTGTTTTCTTCTTCGGCTTCAGATTCTCCTTCTTCTCTTCCCGATTTGCGGAATCCACCATTGACTTGACACACCGCCTTCTCCTCTATTCCAGAAAGGTCCTACTTTTCTGGAGACAAGTGGAGCAAGTTTTATCTGTCATCACCAAGTAACATCATTGCTGCATTTCCTGCATAAAATTGAATACCGTAAGAAAAGCCTTTTATCACCTTCCGTTTTTACAATGCTCATGAGTGGCTAAAAGAATGCTTGCTGCAGTGAAGGAAGGTTGTATTGGTTTCATACGGAATTCCTGTTTACAAACCCGTTTGCTGCTTACATCAAGAATACTATGAAACACTTCTTTCCGGGTGTTGTCTAATGGATAAGATCAACCACGGCAACCAAATCGGAAGCCAAATTTTCAGTACGGAATCAGCCACATTCAGGAGCTGATTTTTGTCGTTTTCTGGAGTCGGATTGAATAGATCTCGAGTCTTCTCTTGCAAAACCAGAGTTCAAAACATTTGGCGCAGCCTTTCACGGGGATATACGGGCTAAAGCGTCCCTCAGTGACTACAACGCGTGCTCTTCACTTCGTCATAATGAAAGGATGAACAGCACTCGCTGTCATTGTCAGAAAACGATGAAATTAGAACAGCAAATGCTTAAGCTCAACTCTCTCCCATGTCAATAACAGTGCTAGCAAAAAAAAAAAAAACGAATTGTTGCTCTTCTCGCGTAGAAAAATAAACGGCATGAAGTTTTTAAAGACCTGTTCCAAGCGACAATCAATTTTTCGAAGTGACCCTTTTGGCCCTTTTCTCTTAGCAGTGTCATTCCTTTGGCAAGGACGTTGAGCTTCATAAAGAACTGTTATGTTGGCCGGGAATTTGTGAGGGCATCTTTGCTATTTGGTTTATGATACCGCTTCACTTTCAAGTGATCGCTTGCATCAGCAAGACAGACGATATTTATGGCGCCGCTCAAAACTTTGGGCCACAAAACTTCGTGATTGACGCCGTACAACCAGCCGTGATAAGGAATTCATTCGTGTATGGATAGAACACATTTGGCTAACCGCGAAAGGCTATAGAATCAATTCTGTTGATGCAAGGCGTCACCAAATTGAGTCATTTTCCAATGGGGATTTTCCATGACAAAACGATACTCTTGAAGTTGAGAAACAATGAAGAAGGAGAACACCACTAAACGAAGAATTGCCCCTCGAGGAGACTTTTTATAGCCTCTGCGGTCGGCCTATTTTGATTGATGCTTTCAAGACATTTCTTAACTAATATCACTGCTCTCCAAATGAGATTTCCTGCAAATAAATCTTCATTTGCAGAAAAAAGAAAGCGAGCGAAGCGTTATAACGTGGGCATATCAGACTGTTAAGCAAGGAGCGTACGAATGGTAGGGTTGTTTCGTATAACTGTGGTAATTTTGCTAGGGAATAGCCACCTTTGCCGTGCCGTTTATTAGTGATGTTTTGACGGCTGCAATTTCTCGATTGGAGAGACATAGGGTTCTTGCAGCCTACATAACCACAGCGCCTCTGGTATCATTGAAGATCATGTTGCTCTCACAGGTTAGATGTGAGGCGAGTGCATCGACGTTTACTGTTTGATGTGCGCACTGACACTAATGAACACCTGTCCAATTTCCAGTTAAACTAGAGGGAATTTGGTGCATCCATGTAGTGATTATTCCTAATATCGAACCAGTTTCGCTACCGTGGCTTCAACTTTTCCGGAATTCCCGGAATGGTTGGAGCCATCCATATAATAATTAACAGACGGCGTCTACTTACAGGTTGTTTTAAGAGCACCCCAAGTTGTGTGGCCTTAGAAACAAAATCAACAGTTCCATTTTAATCGGTGCAACGAAATCTGTTCAGAATTGCACCAAGCAAAACTATCTGCATTAATTTGAATGCTTCATATGCTCACGAATTTAGTGGAAACCAAAGGTTGCACGCCTATTTATTTCTTCACATTTCTTCCAGAAAATGCTCTAATAGATGTCCTGGATAAGATACACGATAGATGTCATTCACTATTCTTGTCCAAAAATTGCACAAATAATTTCATAAATTCGATCTCATAAAGAATAGTGCAAGAGTTCTTTCTTTTATCAGTCTACGAATCATTCATTGATGAAGTTCATTGCACTATGAGTCATTTCTTCATTTGAAGACGACATCTTTTGTTTGCAATGATTTTGACTTACTTTAATATCCCATAAACACATTGAAAAAATACATTTCATTGATCAAAATTTGACGTTTAAAGAAGAAAGTTCATCACCTTTAGATCAATAGAGACAGACGGCTGGTACTTATGATAGGAGAACTGGGAGCAGCATTATTTGAATATTTCTGTGTTCTCTTTTAAGGATGAGAACAAATATAAGAAAGGAATAGCGGATAATATTATACAATAAAACATATTTCAAGCTTTTATTAGACATGCATACGAACATCCATCAGTCTTCTCCTCGATAGTTCACTCCGAGTGCAGAAGAAAATCCAGTATCGCCTATCTTCTCTATAAGTCGTTATTTTTCATTCAGCTTCTGGATATCTGTTTTCAGTCTGAATGTCGAAAGTTGATACGCTGGCTTTGGTAAACCAAAATCTCATGCTAAATCGTTGAGCCCTTGTCGCGATTAACTGATGAGGCGTTCAAATATTCCCCTCATATCCGTTTCCATTGCTGCTATCTATGGTATATTCGAAGTTATAATTTCTTCTCAACATCTAACAATGGAAGGTCACTCATAGTAGTAAGTATGGCTATGGGAATGCCTTTGGCTGTGTGGCAAAGGCTATCTCACTGATTGCAATTGAGAATATTCCCACATACCTCTCTTGTATCAACTGACAAGTCACTTTTGAAGGTGTCATATTTCTTTGAAGAAAAAAATCCATTCATAGTAATAACATATATAACAAACATAATTAGAAAAACATCATCGGCATCCTGAATCATTGAGAGAAGTATCTGTCTATTAGTTGGCGAACGATTGCTAATCGGAAAGTCGATTTCCAAGTTGCGAAACAAAAGGATTATATAAGGATTGAAGATCGAACGTAAATGCTCAAATATATTTCTTTGTTGAATGTTTTGATTGATCCCTTTACTCATAGCTGTGAATTAGCGCTCGATTAATTGAACTAAATTGAGTTCAAAAATAATCAGTTCAGTTTTTGAGTTCAGCAGTCGCTGATCACGCGAAATTTGCATAAATACATCTCGCAATTGAATAAACGTTTTTTTCTTCCTAAGCTAAGTGGTCCTTCTAATTTTTGTCGTCGCTTCTTATTCGTCTCCTCTTCTTTCTTGCTTTCTTTGCGCACATTAAAGCCCTAATTTGGCTCATTTGCATAATTAAAGTGTTTTCCTTTCTACCCGCTGATGCTAGCGAAATGTCGACGAATTCTAAATAAACATACGCAGAATCCTTGTTGTTAAAAACGACGAACGAAATGAAGCAAAAGCACATGAATAGAATACAAATAAACGCCCTCAGAGTTTAGTTCAATTGGATGCACAATGAATGAATGCTCGGTTAAAGAAATTGGTAAACAGCATTAAAAGACCATGAAGTGGAAGGGCGGCTCCGCTCAATTCCAAGATGAATTGCACTGTCGACTCACTCACTATGAAATCAAGCGATCGAAGTAATGGAGATACTAGTCGCTGACTATTATTTATTCATTTGTGGATATTATTGTACCGCTATCGAACCAATAATAAGTCCATTAGATTGTTGAAACTTATATATATATATATATATATATATATATATATATATATATATATATATATATATACATATATATGTAAAAGTTGCACGTGTTTAAGATCTCTTCCCACCCCAAATCTTTTATCAATGAGTTATTCAAATATGATGGAGTGTATGCTTTGTGCAAGTTTTGTCTGACGTTCTCATCGAGATATCTGGTGTCCATACTTGAAAACCGCATTCCAAAAACCAGCGAACAGCAGAAATTTCTTAACCTGCGTCCTCAAACCTATTTATATGTGCTACAGTTATTTCAAAATGCTTTTGGATAACAAAGAAATAAAATCGAAATGGAGATGATTGTACAATTCTTTCCGGTTCCCCTAAAAACCACACCATCGACCGCCAACCATATGAAAAAAAAACTCCCTTCACTGTTGTCAAGCTCGGCTGAGGTCGCCGCTTGCATTCAACGTTTTTTTTTTTCATTCAAGTACTAATGAACCGAAGGAAGAAGATGACGTCAGCGCGGTTAATTTCTTTTCACATGAAATCGCATATATCAATGATAAGCACTTTTTAAAGATCGTTATTAATGCGTTGAATAGAAATGTGACATTTTTGAAATTATATTTTATATAATTACAAATCACAAATGTGAATAACGATTGTCCATTGAATATGATTCTAAGAGTCATCATTATGAGATTTAAAATCAACTGGTCTTTGGCCTTTTGCTGCTCGTTTTTATGAGCTAGTGAAACTGACCTTTATCCTAGGGATGCTTCAATAGGCGAAAGAATTTATCAGAAGAACGAGCGCTTCCTGAATTTAATTCTTGCCGCTTGCAATTAACAGAATGCAAACGGTTAGGTAAGAAGCAAGGCTTATCGCCATCTATATGAAAAATATATTTTCTATAAGCATTCCTATAATCATTGGTTACCTTACTTTAGAAGGACACATTTTCATAACTCCAAGCAGCTATGACTAATTCACGCTTATGATTTCTTATAACCGCAACATTATAGTTGATATTGCAAGCTGTGTTGTTGATGCGTCATAGTACGTATTCTCAATATGTTATGTATTTACAAGTATTTACGCAAGAAGTTGACTACCGTTTTGCTTGTTCGATTATTCAACTTCAGTAAATGCGAAACTACAGTGATCAAGTTGTATTTCGATTATTCGATTATTCAATTTGAAATGATTCGCTAAACGCAATTTTATTCCGATTGCTATTGCTCTCATCTATCACCTTGTTTATGACTGTTTATGAGTTGTTGACATTTGAAGGTAATCTGATTCGTAGCCGGTCTGTCTTCACGTTCATAACCAGTCTATCCTTATTGCGTAAGCATTATTGTTCGGTTGAGTGATCACTCATTTCTAGTAGTCAATCGTGCAATAAGAAATGGTCAAACACATTAAATTTTTGAGCTTCGGTGAATTTGAACTCGTTCAATATCCAGGAACAAATTCTGTCAACAAGTGACTTCTACAAGTGTTGTAACGTCATTTCAGATGAGCGAATTTTGGTGAAATTCTCGAAAAAATGGGTATTCTACAGAGTTCACCGCAATTGCCACTCGCTGAGAGGAGGTACCGTATCTCTCCACCGAATAGAGGTATCTTTCGAAGAGGTGCTCGTCGGTGACGTTTATTTCCTCTTCTATTTGGTTTCATACCATTGTTTTCGGTCTTGAGGTAAATAACATTTCGCATCGTCAGCGGCACGAAATCTGGGATCATGTCAAAATGTTGGCATTATTCTGCGTCATATTATTCTCTGTGATATTTCAAATCACTTGGATGGGAAATAAGCCTAAAAGATGAGCCTTCGCGAACCTTGAATCTTGACCTTTAAAACCTGATAATTGCGATTACGCAGCTCTCAGTTTCAGTGATCCCACGGCAATGGATGATAGCAGCGGATGCAATAACCCATGCGTTGTTTATTCATATGAAATTAAGAGTAATAAAAGTTAAAAGTGATAAAATGAGTTTCCATTCAAGGAAATTCTTAGAACCTCTGCAAAAGTGATTTTTCCCACCTCAAACGGATCTAGTGAGCTGAGTTCAATGTACAAGTGGGGCCAGTCAAAAAGAATAGTCGCGGTTCCTTTATTTTAAGCCCTTCCTCGTAAGAACTTCATATATTAGATGCAAGAAACTGTAAGAAGTAAAGTACTATCTTAAATCATTTCTTTGTTTGAAGTATATTTTCAGAAAAGAGCAACAAATTGTTATCGAAGAAGAATGCAAATGGCCTCATGTTCTGCACCAAGTAAGTCTCACAACTTTGCTTGATTTGAGCAATTCAGTTTTTTTTTATTTTCAATTTTTCTGAAACCTCTCCGGTTAAGCATCCTGTAACCAGCATCTTTTTCTCGTTATCGCTATATTTTCTCGAAAAATCTTTTACTATCTGCTGTTACAGAACAGAACGTGAAGATCGTTGCCCTGAAATAACTTGTCGTGTATGTGAGTGTATAAATCTTCAAGTGAAAAAGAGAATGCTGGCCAGCCGAAATCTATTTACGGCAATATGCTACCCGTATAATTTTATATTACCATATGCTCACAAGTATTTTATCAGGATTTTATTTCATGCAGCCAGCAATTGAAGAAGGATGGCGAAAAAGTCCTAAGCCAATCCTTATCATGCTCCCGGCATTGTTCCCTACAATCCATTGGCTATGCAAAAAATAAAATGCCGGTCCGAACGAAGTTATAAGCGGTAGTGTCCTGTCAAATGTCCTCCTGTGGTTTTGCCTAAACAGACTACGTTATGACGGAGTTCTCAAGCACCACTGAAGGTGAAACAGCAGCATGTTGACATTGGAATTTTAGTATCTTTGCCATATATATATAATATATATATATCACTCACACCCTCAGTCAAAACTTCGCTTATCTCAGAGAACTCAAACAAATAGGAAATGTAGTTTAAGGTATATTACAGTGGAATATAGCTATACGTCAAAAGCAGGAATATGACGTAACATTTGTTAGTATATCGCCAGTTATAATAGAACCTTTTATGCCTGAAATGTGCGATTGCTTACGATATGTAAGTTCCGTGTATAATCTGCCTAAATCCATTGCGGTTTTGAAGAGAAAGTGGGATAATGAGGAAGAGCACAAACGTTTTCATATCGCCATCGGTGTCATTCGACAGCAACATATCACAACAATCTTCTTCATCGAGTCAGCAAATTGACCAGCTAGCAGGAGGAGTCTCTTCATTATCGATTATCCGTCAGTTCGATACTGAGCTAGTACCACGACGATCAAGGCATCCACTCACAAAACGTCAACGCATTCTAATCGAAAATAGTTGGAGAAGGGCACAAAAGGTATGCGCAATTGCCAAAATCGTGTAGCAATCAATGAATATTTGGGCATCGTTATGGCATTCGTTAATTTCAGTGAAAATCGCAAGTGGAAATTATTGTGTTTGCTTTTTCGAAAAGCATCAACATTACACTTGGACATTTAGACGTTCCGTCTTTGCAGAATCCATCCTTTATTCAGCGAAGGAAGTTTTTGACTCCAGTTTTGGCGAATTTTAAAAGCTTTCCTGTAGGTTTTCATGCAAGAACTTGATTGATCGATTTCCTAGTTAAAGAATATCACTATCGCTATTTGTAATTTCATTATTTTCGTTAATATTATACTGTGCTGACAATTGAAGTAGCATTTGCTCCGAACAGCAACATTTATGAAAGTGATCGGAGTTGTTGGCATGAATGACTAGCTCTTTAGAGTATTCTCTAAGCCTTGAACATTTTCTCCAAGCCTGTTATCCACTTTTGTAGAACCGGCTATAATTCACTTCATTTGAAAGTTTATAATTATCCTTCTAAACCCTCATACTCTATTCCCACACACAAGAATATTTTCTTTGAACTGCTTATGTGGTGAATAAAATTCTTTCTTCATAAAGCAGTCTAATTTTAGTCGGGAGCCGAGCATGTTGGCTCAAAAATGTTTCTAAAAGTGCTCTTGGCTGAACCGGAATCGAAGGCAATATTCGGCCTACAAAAGATCCCACAAGGACGGCTGAAATATGATCCAAGATTTAGACAGCACGCTGTTGTTTTTCTTAAAAGTTTCGAGTATATCATTAAGAATCTCAGTCATACAGAGAAACTCGAACAACATTTCCAGGTTAGTTGCTTCTTTCGAAGAAGAAATTATATAACTAACGACACTATCTTATCTTTAATAATGTCCTTCTCCTTTCCAATAGAAGCACCCTGATGAATAAGCGCAAATAGTCAAATGTCTCTCACTACCTAATGAAAACTTTTGAATACAAAGTCTCTTTACTCCTATCGGTGTGTTTGCATATTTGGGTGCTAAGACAGTACGTTTTCCTAAAATACCCTCCATCCGGTTTGCTGACCGCATCTTATATGTTGTTACGCTTCTGGACTGCAGAAATACTGCTGGAGCTATTTTATTTTCTGAAAACGGTCGTTAGCCAAATATTTAGCCTGCAATAAATGGCATTTTAGATTCACCGTAGGACGGGCATAATCTGATGCATGCGTTCATATTATTTATCGGGCTCAGAGTATTTGTTGAAGGCGCTCGGAAGACGACATGCACGCATGCAAGGACGAGGATTCTTGCCAAAATATTGGGATACTTTCGCCGAATGCATGACTCAATCGGCAGTTGAATGGGAAGGTGGTCAGAGGGGTCGCGAGACGGTGAACGCTTGGCGTGTTCTTGTATGAATCTTGAATTTATTATTCCTTATAAACTGCAAAAATCTTCATTCAATTTTTCTAACGTTTATGCGCTGTTGCACTTATGGTCACTATAGACATACGTTGAAAGCTTCGAACCATTAAATCAAATTCATTGATTGCCTCTCGCAAGTTTCGAAATTTTCAGCGTGGAACCTTAAGGTTTGATAACGAGCGGAAAGAAGCGGAAGATTTTGTAAGCACCGAACAGTTCGAAAGTCGAAAGAAAAGTCTTATTGCAATCATTCAAAAGCGGAGAATTTTAGCCGGCTTTGGTGCTTGGTTCCAGGAGTGGGTGAGCAGAAGCTGGTCGCATCAAAAAAAGCAAACCCCGTAAAGCAAATGATTGCATAAACCCTTGCTGAAAGTGGATTCCTCCAAGTCGGTCGAAATCTGGGAAGGAGCATTCAGTGAGAAGCAAGAGCTCTTCATGAATTCGCGTCACCCTCAGAACTCATGTATTCTTACTTCGGAATCATCCCTCCTCATAAAACAAATAAGAAAACATGCGCCAAAGAATCTCCTTTTTGCCAACCTCCTCACTTAATACTGACAGCGGTAAAACAGCAAGGAAGAGTCAAGTAGAGTGGAACAGGTCGACCGAAAAGTGAAGCTTTTTTTGAACCAAAATTGACGACCGTTGGCAAGTATCCATTCCCAATTTATGGTGGAATAAGCGGCCAAGTTTGAAATCAACAGAACAACTGTATATGCTACAATCAAAACCTTGTAATTCATTTAACCATCCACTTTACTGTAGTTCAGTTAAGATATATTGTACTAATAACTCTAGCAGTATTTAAGCCATCTTTACGAAAAAAGGGGAAAAAACACAAAAAATGACTTCCTCTCCGCATGACAACGACATACTCTTTTACTGCAGTTAACCTCTAATCGGTAAAATCAAGCCTCGCAAGGGATCACAGTGAAATCGCAGCCGAAACCGTTCACGGCGTTTTTGAGCCCCGAAACGAATCCACTCAAACGTATAGGTTCTGCCTCATTCGAGTAAATAGGTGCCATGCAGCACTCAAACAGTTTAACGGAAAGCGCCAACTCTCACCGATTGCTCACATCCGTCAGCGGTCAGCGGTCAACCAATCTCTCGCAATTAGTGACGGTTAGTTTGCTCAAATGTTTTCTCAACGACCAACTGGGTTTTCAGGTTTCGTTCGTAATTAAGCAAATGCAAAGCGGTTTCGACTATGAGAAAACCTCTCGGCGTACGTGTATTAGTACACCAGTGCAATCGTCTTATTGCTCGATTGGCTGCTCGGCCCATATCACCGATCCTCTCCAATATTATTTAACCTATTGTATTCCCTACCACGAGCAGAACTGTTCCCCAATAAATAATACTAAATATAAACTCGCTAGAAAACTTTGTTTGTCTTGTGGCTTTGAGTGCAATTCTTAGCTGTAAATTGTAAATTGTGAATTTGCATAAATGCTTTTCAATATTTTGCATTCTATTTCATTTAATTGTTCTTTGTGAAAATATAAGTCACATACTCTAGACTTATGACATAATGCAGCATATTAACGTAGAAAGCATTCGCCTTGAAAAAAAAAGAAATATATGCGCATAAAAACACCTTGTGAAGAATTTATGCACTGGATTTTATGTAAATTTGCCAAGTGCAAACGCATTCCACCATAGGCTATAGAGGAATGCATGTCAATAAACAGCGAAATATTCATTTACTGATTTATATTCACCTCAACGTCTCGAGGTGAAGAAACACGCATAAGTACGTGAGCAGGAACGGCAAGAACAAGCAAAACGTTCGCAAAGGTAACATTTAGCGAATAGACGCGTACTACGTAAAAATGTCAATAAACAGCGAAATATTCATTTACTGATTTATATTCACCTCAACGTCTCGAGGTGAAGAAACACGCATAAGTACGTGAGCAGGAACGGCAAGAACAAGCAAAACGTTCGCAAAGGTAACATTTAGCGAATAGACGCGTACTACGTAAAAGCAACATTATAGTGCAGATCACAACGGCTCAACCGCAGCTTGAAAGCTGGAGGATTGGGCACATAAAGGATGTCAGTGGGAAGCAGATTCCAGACTCGCGCAACGTGAAACTGAAAGCTGTGCAGAATATTGCTTAAGCTACAAACTCTTTTAGCGAGCTGAAAGTTATGCTCACGGCTGCTAGAAGAACGGAGGTGCATAATGAGGTATTTTTGACGGTGGAATGCTTGAAAAACTAAAAACAACTTCGTAAAAAATAATCGAATCAAGATTGAGCCTGCCATATTCCAGTTAACCCAGATTAAAAATTTTTAGCCTGACAGTGTGATCACGCTGACGTAGACCACGACAGATTTCGCGGAAAACAATGCGGATGAAACGTTCCTGGGCACTCTCTAGGAACTCGATGTCAGAAAGCAATTATGGAGGCCATAGAGGAATGAAGCATTCTAAAATGCGTTGGCACTAGGCGATGGATGCGTTTCGGTGATACTTCATACATTTGTGCTGTACAGCGCGGAAAATAACCTTCCAATTTTCCAAAACTTTTCTGCAACCGGTGGAACACTGTTGTCTTTACTGGAGTTTAGAGTCGATCATAGTAGCGCAGTAATACAAGGTCACCAACGTCACTTGTAGTAGAAGAGATCGCCTGCTTTCCTAAAAAAATATTCATGCCGATAGTGGATATGAAGCACATGATGTGCCAGAAAGCTTTTGTGCTACTGGTCATACATTAGGCAATAAAATCTTCAAAAAATTATTTTATTCATACTTGTCTAGTTCGAAAATCCAGGCATTGCTCCGAAAGAAGAGTTTTACCTCTGGAGAACACAGTCTGGACCGATTCAGGAAGCACCTGAAGCAACAAGAGCTAAATCGAAAGGTTCTCTAAGAAGGGAAATTAGTCGCATATGGTTGTTGTGATTGAACAGATCAGAATGATATTGTGACAATTCGCGTATTCAACTATGAGGGCGTTCGCTTGTACTTTAGCGCTGATACGAGCACTTCAGTGAACTAAGACTTCGTCTACGACAGAGAACAGCATTCCAAATTAAAAAAAAGTCGAACCAGGCGAATAACTAGTAAAAAGTCAAGCAAAAAATTCTCCGAATCTTCGAGAAAACATGCTCCTCAACAAGTCAGAATGACCGCAACACATTGAAATTTGAAGTACAGTATGATCTGTAATAGTGTGTTATTTCTTTAGTGGAATTTCCAACGTTATAAAATTCCGCCTTCTACTTTGTTTGGTCAGATTTGGTGTTTCTGCGCTCATTTCTCACCTTCTGAGTAAGGTTTCACCAAGAAAGTAATCATTTTCCGAAGCTTCAAAATTGTGCACAAAAAGATCAATTTCCCTAGTTACAACATTGGAGCAATCAATGTGGACGGCGAGGAACCCCAGATGCTTGCTACTCTTTGCGGATGATGTGGCATTTGGTACTAATGACCCGAAATGGTTTTGCCGTTTAGTTTTGCTGCTGCTTAGCTCACTTTTTTCCTGCTTCAAGTGGTTGTACTAGTCGCGAACATTAGCAATGGAAATCGATAACATCTTTTTCGATAACGGACGCACAATCGATAACGGACGCACCACTCGTCGATGGAGCGTTCATTGGAGGCATAATGGTTCAGACTATTTCGGATTTTCTGAGGCACAAATGTCGCATACGGTAGTACTGCGCCAAGAATGCTCACAATACAGCGATGCATTCACGGAAGTTTGGGGAAACGATGAAGAGAAGACAAATGTTACACTTGATCAGGGAAATTGCACCGAATTAGAGTAGCTCCAACGACGACGAAATCCCTTATGGACTATTCACCATCCGTAGTGGTAGCCGTCGATTCACTTAGAAATAACGCATACTCGCCTTTACTGCCACATTCATATAGTACCAATGACAGAAAAACATGTTAATAAAAAACTAACGTTTTCGCGCACAGCAAAGTGCTTCTAATGAAACAAAGTCACGTTTGTTGCTTGATTCCCCTCGCGAAAAGGTTCTTACTCGAACACGATCGCATCGATCTATTGTCGCATCCCGTGAAATCTATAAAGTAATACTCTTTCTTTCGCAGTAAACTTCATCTGATTTAATAATTAGAAACTTTGTTAGTGATGACAAACATGAATCCACAATGAGAAATCTCAAAAACATCGGGCTGCATTCAGATGAAATTGAAATATGTCAATAAATGGCGAATATTTTATCAGGGAAAGTATGCAGCACAGGGAGAAGAAGAGAAGATGCATTTAAAAAATTAGGAGAACTTTGGACTGCTTAAGACTGTTCAAAAGCAATAATTTCACTTAACTAGACCAACGAATGTAGATATACTAAATAATCTGTTGAAAGACACTCCGAATATTCTCGTGTTCGCTTTAATCCTACCAGTGGCACATAATGGCATCCCCCCGGCCCTCTCGATTAGTTCATTTTCTGTTGTATGTCTGAGTGCCACCTCCACAAGACAGCAATACAAATGTGAATTCTTTCACGTCAGGTTCAGGACGAGAATCTGAAAAAGCATCTATGCAAAGGGATTCGCTATTTCGTTGAACAGCTTCATACTACTAAGGTTTTCGAGCCCGATTGTTGATTAAAATCGAACTTGATGACCATAACTCTTTTCGAACGAACCGTCTTTCTTGAGGCTTTCAATGATCTGAGAACATGCCACGCCATTGACGAAATGACCATGTGTGATGGAGGTAACGAGCGTTTTCGTGTCATCTCGATTCTCTAAGAGAAGATACGACGGGCATATCAAGCGTTTCGTTATCGGATGCCCGCTGATCTAAAATTTGTGATGAAACTAGCCATATTCTTGAGGGTTTTTCAGGAGCGCCAATACACATGCACCTATGCGTACACCGATGTCGAAATCTTTGCCATTTTAGCACAGTTCAGATCTACGAAAATACTTACAGTCTTCATCGTCATGCCACATGCTAACACCACAGGTGTCGGTCTTTCAGCATTAGCACCTTCCGACGACCCTTTTGGCACATTCTTAGAACTGCTATAAATGAAAAACTGCTATGCATTCTCAGTATGTAATCAAAAAGTCTCTCTTCAGTATCTACTATATGCGATCGAAGCATGAGAAATTATAGAAAATGAGATCAAATTGTGCTTCGAATGAAGAATGAAGATCACAACAAACTTGAGCTAACCTCAAAACCATCAAACGGATAAACAAAGCACTTCTTTCCATACGATTAATGTGCACCGCAAAGGTTAACTGAATCACAGTCGTCATTCTAACAAGACACGACCACATCGCGAAACAACTATACGAGCATAATGCAAACACGCATTTCTGCGCCCACTAAGAGAATGGTGATTTATGCAAATTTAGAGTATATTTTCGGAAATTTGAATATATTTTGCACACCAGAAAAACTCGTAAGATATGCAATAGTGCAACAGCTGCATCGAATCGACCGGGCGCATAAATTGGTCAAAATCAAACAAACAAAACCATGCACAATTAAAATGCGCTCATAATTTTCATACAAAGGGCATTTTCACTGAAATTAATACTTCTTAAATATTAGTTTATTTCTTGGCATATACGATCAGTACAAAGCAATATTCCTTTTGAAACCTTTCATGCAGATTTCTTCTTTTCTTGGAGGTTTTTGAACTAATGATGGTGCAGCGAAGGGAGCAAAAAAAAGTTGCTGCGACTAAACGCTTAAGTTTTTGTGAGATGCAATTTGAGGCTAGAGCAGAGAAGAATCTTGCATTATCCTACAAAAGATTTTATTTATTCGTAAGTTTAGTAATTGCTTAATAACGTTTGAATTGCTCACTGCTGTAATCATCACTATATGAGATCAATCGAAACGTTAATATGAGGCACTCGTTATTTCCTCCCTTCGTGATTATTTCTTTTTTTGCCGATCTCCCTAATTTATCTCATCGAAAAAGTGGAAATCCTGACATGGAGATCCTAGCATGCAATCCTAACATGATTGCAAGTTAGGTGTGCCGCACTCACATCAGAGATGAAACCAGCAAGAAAGTGGATTTTTTCTGCCTGCTCATGAGTCACAAAGAAAATAACGTCGATGATCGAAATGCATTTCGGGCAAGAGCATAACCAAAGACAACTCTCATTGTGAAACAGAAGAGTTAGAAGATTTATTGGCAATATCACTCGAGTGAAAAGCACGGTATTATTCATAAGATGGAGTGGAAGAATTATTAGGGCCACTTGAATCTGTTCCCTCTGGATCCGGTTTCTGGCTAACTGTTGCACTCTTCACTCCAGCCTGAAAACAATTAACCAAACATGAAAAAATTATCCAGCAATGTGGCACAATTTCGATGTAGTAAGAATAAATTCAATTTAGGGGAATATTCAACAAACAAATGATTTTCTACAAGATTTCGTGTCGATAAAATTCGCCGTAATCCCTAACAATGGAATTCTGCTTGCAGGGCACAATGCTGGAAGTACATTCCGTTTCCAAACTAGATTCGCGAACCAAGTTCTTCACCTCGATTAGCTGTATGACTGAGTCGCATAAAACATTTGCTTAGTTTTCTTTTTCCAAAATGCCGAAATATTTTCATGTTTGGTCTTTATATGCAGCTTTCAGGTGAATCATAGAAAGCTTTTCGATGAAATGGATGAAGATTTCCGAAACTAGGTAAATCCAACAGTTCACCGCCCCATTAGAGCTAATAAATCTGCACCTGACACTATAATATTTAAAACTTGAAAGGAAAACACAACCTTTAGTCAATGAAAATTATCTTTCCCCAAGTTCGGTTACAGGTTGAATGTTCCACTCTTTAATGAAGCGCTTTCAACAACTGTCAAAATCTAATTACTTTGACTTCTTATATACTGCAACTATTATGTTTCTTGCTTCATAATTTCGAAGTCATAGTTTTTAGAACGCAAAGACAACTAAAATTCACAAACGAACCGTTTGACTTTTCTTCTCACTGCCGCAACAGAAATGCGTAACAGTCGTAATGATTGTACTCAATGCCGCACATGCAAAGATCAGAGCGAATAGATATTCCACACAGTGAAGCTCAATGTTTCCTAAATTACCGTTCAAAATTAGATTCACTTCATTTAACGATTTTCTTCGAGAATTGAAAAAGGAGAAACTTTTAGAGGAACTATTGAATGCATTTAATTGCTTGAATAAATTCGCTGATATTAGACGATGAGAGAATAAAAGTGATGCCGACAAGTGAACATTAAGTGTTGCATCATAGGATGCAATTTTATACAAATTCAGTCAAAGCTATGATTGTATAGGATGCTCAAGGTTCGCTCTTATTTTGCCTGAGAAAGTTTTGTTTTTGAACGTAGATTTAATCAGCTTCAATTCTTAGG
Organism: Baylisascaris schroederi; assembly: GCA_006503575.1. Classification (NCBI taxonomy): domain Eukaryota; kingdom Metazoa; phylum Nematoda; class Chromadorea; order Rhabditida; family Ascarididae; genus Baylisascaris; species Baylisascaris schroederi. The sequence continues at coordinate 621,420 of QEWY01004197.1, read as the reverse complement.
ATGTTGCGTTGGTCGTACAATCGGCTGCTTCCTTTTACAATAGAAGAAATATAAAAGAGAGAATGATAATTTATTAAAGGAATCACAATTGTTTTGAAGAATATAAACGGAAACAGCGTTGTTGATTGTTGAGAGAGTGAACGATGAAATTTCTCACAATAGGAGGCCCTCTTCAGTTTTTTAAACAAAATGTTAGATGCATTCAATTTAGTATTTACAATAATTCCAGGAACATGAATCTCTCCCATATCGTTGAGAGACAACCTACTATTGTGATAGGGCACTCGGGGAGGAGGAGAGAGGAAAACGGGACTACGTTTTATCGACAAATAATACGGCAATAGGTTTCATCAGAAATTGAATCGTTTTGTCCTCAGCGAGAGCTCCTTTTTTTCAGTCTACTTCACTTGCGGTTTGCTTTGGCATCGAATGAAGTGCAACATCAGATTGTCTGGTGTAATGAGTTCTATCAATAGTTTCCAGTTATTCAGACCGCGGATTATTGGGATTGCCACATTAATGGGTTTCATAGCAAATCTACCGTTCAATAATAGCTTTTAATCCATATTAACAAGCATATAAAAATCATTGTCATGGTGCAAATCATACACATATCTACAGCAATCGAGAGTTACCTGCCAGATAATGTTCTTTTTCATCAGCCAACAGTTCGATCTTCTTTCATCTCAACGTTTCCCGTTTGCAATTTAAGCCTATCACCTATTGATAAGAATATTCCAATGCATTAGCCCTTGTTCTTCGTAAACAGATTCTCTTTTTTTAAAACTTGTTGAAGTGGAATTTCAAACTATTCACCATCAAACATCTTTCCACTATTGTAGCATAATTTGGCTCGTGATTTCATTGCTTTAAGTGATTCTATGCTTTTTCGTCTAAACTACTCATTGATTTAGACGTATTGTCTATAAGTTTGAATAGTTGTGACCGACTAATTTTTAGCTTATTCAACTAGCGCCATTCTGCTTGTTCATTCACCACATAGGAAGTGACGTGAAAGGTCAGTAGTGATGGGGCGCATCTGATGGCAGCGCATTGGTCGAAGGGGCATTTGTCACAGCGCAAGTGTAGACGGCATTTTGGTAGCTTGTGGCCCGGCGATGGATTATAGAGGTTTCTAGCATGATGAGATGACGCCAAATATTACATACACTCGACGAAATTGAACCGAATGAAAGCAAATCACATTAAGATGCCTTCATGCAGTCTTTTGCACTGACCAGTCATCGTTCACTAGTTCTAGTGTTGCCTATCTGCTGACTCATAAATAAACAGCCAAACGTTACTCAAATACTGATATAGCATAAATCGATGAAAACTAATAGCAATAACTAACGATCTTTCTCTTTGCAGCGGAAATTCAATGCCATAAAATAGCCCTTTTTGTCTCCTTTGTCTACTGAGTAGGTATGGAAATCTGAGAGATTACAATGCTCGAGTATCACTTCGCTTGAAATCTGTAACTCAATAATCTTCACTTCGCAACAAAATTCCATGTGATTTAGCTGCAAGAAATTTTGGCGGCGATGCATAGCATGAATTCACTATCGTAAATCTCAAAAACAGTGAATTGCATTGAGGTGAAAACGAAATATTTCAACGAATATTGAACGTTTTGGGAGATAGGGCATGAAGAAAAAGATGACTGCAGTATAAAGATATAAGAAAGAGAAGAGAAAATATAAAGAGGAAATGAAGAAAATAGATCGGTACATGGTGAATTGAGGACTGTTCAAATCGAACATTTCTTTTTATTCTTTTGCGCTTTCTTATCAGAGTTGTATCAGACTTATCAGATTACCAAACTTCCTGGTATTATTTGATTACATTTCGTCAGCAGCATCATTTTCATGCCAGGGACAAACTTCCGCCTGCCACATTTTCTATAGTAGTCTCTACTCCCAAATGTTGCGCTTTAACTCCAGAGACAATTCTCATCCGTATTCATGATGCCGTCAGCACAATAGGAAAGCCTCTAATGGCTATTAAAACTCAACTGGATATAGACAGGGGATTTGAAACCGTATATAGCAATTAAACGCTATCTTCTTGGGCGTCATGTAAATGCAGCATTGATCAGGTCGGGGCAGTGTTCTACATGATAGGGCAAGATATGAGCCTTTTTTATGGATGGAATTCAGAAAATATAGAGATGCCATTCGAGATCAACTCTGAGAGAGCATTCTGCAAATGCGGCGCTGTTTGACTTTCTTGACGTATTCCATTGATATCGTGTTTTATTGCCACTGTCATTGACGACGGTAACTGTGAGGTTTTCAAATTTCTGATAGCACACAGTTGACTCGTTAAGTGGAGCACATAGCTAGCTCACTCTGAAGGTTTGTTTCTACGAGAAGTCCCACCTTCCGATAACAATTAAGAACTCTTCAAACTTTGGGAAGCGATCCAAAAATGCGCCAGGGCCAGAATTATGTTTATTGGGCGAATTAGAACTATATGTTCCAAGTTTTTGGTTGGTATCCATCTAGAATTTCAATACAACTGCCGATCTTTTGAATGGACGTGACAATCAGTGGAATGGTTACTTCTGGAAACTATTGGAAACAAGTGAACCATTTGTTTAAGTTTTGGAACCGGATTCCCTAATTGGCCTATGGAAAAATTTGGAGGAAACTTTGAAACAAATTGAGAGAGAAGGTGCGCATTTAGGAGCATCGAGATGATACCAATCAGGTAAAGGAATGAGCCGATAATATTGACATATGGAGCCGAAAAAAGACATAACCTGGCGACCATAATGAATTTGAATTGTTTTTTTGCCAGCAATGTTGCGAAGAATTTCGATACACTGTGGAGGAGCATTTGCACCGCTTTTACGCTTCTTAGAGCCGATCAAAATCAACGTTTTTAAATCATTTCGAACATTGAAGCGAACCGGAGTGGAGCACTCGCTACGGCCATCAAACTGAAAGCCACATTGGACCATTTTTTTCGCGAAAACAAGATGTCACAATATTGTGAGATGTAATAAAAGAGCCAATGCATATGCATTCATGAGCCGATCTGAGTTGAAACTTTTTCAACTTTAGCACATTTCAAGCTCCACAGTAAACCAGTAACATATTAAACCAGTAGCATACTCGATTATGCATAAAGCAGTAAAATGTTAAATCAGTAACATACTCGACTATGGATAGCGCTTACTAGGAATGCTGGTCTTCAATTTCCAGCACCTTTGAACTGTGCCTTCAAAATTTATGAATGTGGTAGGTTTACCGTGAGATGACTGAGTGTGGAATAAAATAGAGGCAGCGCTAGTGCAATAGAGGAGGTTTGCTGAGTATCCTAGAACGACGCAAGTCCCAAAGGAGGAAACAGACCTGATAAGAGATGTTTCAGCTGATAGGAAATCCTCGTCGCTGAGAAAAAACTGAATAACTTGAGTGATAAAATGATCAAACAGTTGGATTAAAACTTGCAGGTGAAATATCTTGTCGATCTTTGCCGAAATTTCGGGAACAACATTTTCGATAAACTGATCTGATTGCTTCATTCGTAAAATACTCGAAGAAGACGTTTGCAAAATACAATTCTTCGAAAGTAACGAAAAGTTGCAGTGGTACCATGAGTATCTGTTGTGCGCCTCAGTGGCCCAGGCGTAGATTGGCTTGGTTGATATATTTGGAAAAGTCACCTCAAAGCTGCCTCAGGCAATGACTATTTGTGCCTCTCACCACCCGTTCGGAAAGCCATATTTCAAGCTACTGGAGATGGTTGAGGAGATTCAACTCTATCAGCATTTCGGCGCAGCAAAATAAGGCAACTATGGTATACGTAATGTGTGCAAAAGTTATACCAACAACCAGCGGAAATATTTGATTCCAATGAAAGCAGCCGATGAAATGTGAAAATAGCCCTTCTTAGTTTATGAGGGAAATGAGTGCCTCCTCTTTGCATATCTCGCGCTGATTTCGGCAGCAAAGGAGCACCTCCCAGCATTATTACCTTCCACCAGCCATGCTAACACATTCTCGAAAGTACTATCGATAAAAAGAGCCGATGCTTCATCAGTCAGCACCTAAGCATAAACTGTTTATTACTCAGGGTATACGACAGAAATTATTAGGCGGAAGAGAAAGTTATTGAAAAATACATTAGGCATCATCTTCTACTTCCAATAAAGAGAAGGAATCGCACCGAATTTGAACTGACCTTGCCTGCTTCAATCTCCATAATGACACGCTCCGATTTTTGATAAGTACACCCTACAGCGAGGGTTGAGAGAACCAATAGCGTCAAACCGAAACACGACCACATCGCGAAAGAAACATGCGAACATAAAACCAATACTCATTGTTGTACTCGTTGAGATGATATTAGTGTATGCAAATTCAGGATGAAAATTTGAAAATTTCGATTAATTTTGCTCATAATTGTTCACTTAAACTTTTGAACGAATTCGCATTCACGTGTGCAAAATGAGGCACTGCATTTGCACCATATGCAAAAAATCCTTCACGCCACAAAAATTTGCTTAGGGCGATAGCATTTCGGGAAGCGTGTACAAGGCGCTGATACAATGGACGCATTACGGAGTGCACTTGCCTCTAAGCTCGTGTTTAGGGTTATCACTTGATCACTTGATAGGCCGGATTATCGAACGTTGTGCACGCTGTTGGCCACAATGCATTTCCATTTTGGTCTCATCCTCGCCATTCTCGGTCAGGTTTTCCCCCAATCCTGCAGGGTACTGAGGCCCATTTCCGTGCATTGTTTTAGCCATCAGATGACGCCACCTCGCTGGCTAGGCGAGCAGGCCATTACCTCTCTTCGAATTTAGGCGGTCCTCAACCTCTAGCAGGCATGGTCTGGTGATTCGGGGTATGAATCGACCACGCCGTAGGATTGGCACTTCAATACCTTTGTAGCATGGTTAGACCTGCTGGGGCTTACGCTCCGCTACCATAGCTATCGAACGACCGTTGCCACCACTGCGCCACGATGAGGCACCGAAGGAGGATTTTGCAGCGGGTTTAGGGTTATGAGTATTTAAATTCACCAAGCATAATTAATTCTACCATTACACTATATATATCCAGTGTGCTCAGCTAGAAGCCATCTGGCGCGTCCCCAGGTTGTCGATCAGGGAACGGTCGTCAGAACGACGGTTAGTTGCGAATATATTGAATAAGCGACCGCGGACAATCTAGCGGCGAAATCCAACAGAGTGTGGCTGGAGTTGACGGTGGCACGCCAGCGCCTAAAAAATGGTCGCAATACCCAATGACGGTTTCGTGCCACGGCGAATACGGTCCGCCGAAAAAGACCGCCGNACAAAAGTGCACGTCGCAATCGTCCGGGAATTCCTATATGCTGATGACTGCGCCCTAATGGCACATTCCTGCGCGGATCTACAAGATATCATGAATCAATTTGCCACGGCAGCCAACCACTTTGGCTTGAAGGTCAGCCTGAAGAAAACCGAAGTTATGTATCGAGAATGTCCAGACCGTCAGCAGCCTACATCACACGCCGTAACGGTTGACGGATCCAGCCTTCGGGTTGTCGATAACTTTACATACCTCGGCAGCAACCTTACAAGCTCAGCATACAATGATACAGAAGTCTCCAGAAGATCAGCGAAAGCGATTGCTGCATTTGGCAAACTATACAAACGTCTCTGGAGCAGACATAAAGTCAAACTGAGCACTAAGGTTGCTGCATACCGTACAATCGTGCTAACAACACTTCTCCACGTTCCGAAACCTGGACGCTATATCGAAAAGACATCAAGAGGCTGGATCAGTTTCATATGCGACGTTTGCGCAAAATTGCAAACATCAGATGGCAAGACAAAATTAAGAACACTGAAGTGCTGAAAAGATGCAAGATAACTGGTACCGAAGCATACATCATCTCGTCTTCATTACGTTGGGCTCGGCATATTATTAGAATGCCGGACAACCGCATTCCCAAGCAATTACTATATATATATATATATATATATATATATATTCTTTTGCCGCTTATAATCCTCTGCCCTTAATTTTTTAGCTAATATGAAAACCGAAATATGCAATGAAATCACAGATAGGATTTCCACTATAACATGAAATAGATTTTTTTTTTGCTTAATTGTTCATCGCATAATATGTATCAATGTATACTGTATAGTGAATTTTGTCAATCGCAGAAGATCGACTGTTGGTAATCATGAAGATGTCACGTATCTCTCATCTCGGATAAATATTCGCTATAAAAGCAAATGAACTGCCATTTGCAGACGCTTCAAGCTCTGCTGATCGTCTTGTAATCTTTCACAAAGGATCATTGGGGAACGAGGGAGGGGTCAGGATCAGGGAACGAAATTATAAGACGCAAGGTGAGATTTCCTCTACCTATGCGAGCGGTTGGAAGCTTTAGTTCCACCAGAATATCCGTGTTTTCTATGAATAAGAAACTATTCGATGCGAAATGATTTGTGCATTAAGGATTAGTGGCGAACGTGATGAAGATTGTTGTAATTGGTGCTGCACCTACCGGACTCGGTGCCGCTTATCGACTTAACGAGCTACAACAGGACAACGGTGTTGCAGACGATGTCGAGTTGATCGTTCTCGAGCAGGTGAACAAATTCAACCAAGCTATTCAAACATTTTTTAAAAAATTTTAAATGCCAACACATACGCCGTTGTCATGGACGCCTGCTAAGTGTGGGATGTGGCCAAGTGAAACAATCTGGCCTCCAGCACTCGCTTCTTCTGAAAGAGGCGTTATAATGATAAGATAGATGGAACAACAAAAAGAAGATGGAAAGACCTATGGAATAGAAATGTTTTAAAGTATAGCAAAGGACTCTTTCTTCTGAACCCGCTGAAATTTGACCTCGCCCTATATCATTCTCTTTCGTTCATTTGTGTTCTATTGAATTTGTCAAGATAAGTTGGCAACTTCTAAAGAAACGTCTCAAAATTTCCCACAAATTTTACTTGTTCAAAAATACTTGATTCATTCACCAGAATTATATAAATGTGGTTCTTATGCGCATTTTCCACCCTCCTGTATTTTTACTGACAGCCTAATATCTGGGGAAATTCTTTCAGCTCTCCGGCAAACATCTGAATTTCGCATATTTACAGAGTGAGTGTTTTAAAGAATGTTTGCGTGCTTAGATGTGTACTATTCTGGCTTTCGTTTCCAATTCCCGAGCCCAAATGAAAGCGCACTCAATTTATTTCCACTAAAAAAGCACCTTTCTCATACTGAATCTTTGTAGGAGGACTTGAACTCTTAGAAAGTTTGAAGGCATCCACTTCTGAGGCAGGTATGGAGCGATATCAGTAGGATGTACGTTGGTTTCTCAATAAGCTTTCAGTCATTGAAGGTGGCATTTTAAATGTTTGAAAACTTACCGTTTAAGTTACATATCTCGTAACATCTTGGAAGTTGACATAAATATTTAAGCAGAGATAAGTTGGACGATTCGAAAGTGTTGATTTCGAATAAAGAATGAGATCCAAAAGAGCGATATGTCAATGATAATGCGCAGTCGCTCAATCATTTACGAATATTCTAGAGAAAGTGAAGGTGAGAGGAGTGAATCTATTCTCCAAAATGCAACAAAAATTGGTTGTCGAATTATCAAATTTATCTCTTCATTTGAGAATAGATATATTGCTGAATTTATCCATACGTCATTGAAAATGTAGTTTTCGCGTATTTTTATGAAATTTTTTCCTCGGTTTCATTAATAAACCTCCGCGGATTTTTCATATAAGCCATGATATATCAAGCAAATCTCGGTCGCCGTTCTTTTCGTTTTGTGGCCAATAGGCTTTCCTACACATAAATTATCCTTTCATGATGTATATCGAGGTTTTTGAATCTAAATGATAAGAAATATTGAGGTTGGTACACGGATTGGATAAGCGCTGTCCTACACCGGCTGTCCAAGAAGAGTGAGAATAGGACTTTCCAAATTTCCATGTACTTGAGAAGTTCCGCTGTCACTTTTTCGTTTCCCAAGTCAAATTCAATCGGAAAAAATTAGGTTCCCGTCAAAACTGGAAGATGTTTCTAGTTCCATCGAGCGCTAAAATGCTTGATTTATATCGAACGATTGAATTCAATAAATTCCCTACCATGAGAAGCTTTCATCTATAAACTATTCTGTCACATCTATCTTCCGACAAGATCGCACCAAAAAAAAAAAAAAAGCAATTTTTATTGGTTACCTCCGGATTTAATCAGAAAAATGAATACTCACGAATCATACATGAAAATTTATTCCTTGAAAAATGAAATACTATCAGAGCACTAGAAAATCAAATTCATTATTTGAGAGTGAGGCGATTGATAAGTTCCATTTTTTCATTGCATTATATTACACGAAAAGTTCGAACGAGATGAAGACTTGAAAGCAGATGCTTGCCATATTCTATTTTATAATTTGCCATTAAGTAGCACGAACAATCGTTCTGCATCGCTTAGAAAGTTTTCCAATCGTTATGCAACTATAATTTGCAATTCTCACTCAGTGCTAGTAGGTAAAAAATACCTGATTATGATTCAAAACTTGAGAGACACAGTAAATGAGCTTATGTTAAGGAGCCTTTTGAAGAATTCGAGGAAGGATATGCGAATTTAGGGCCTTCTTAAGTGAAAATGAGAATGAAAATTTTTGCAACATGCTCCTTCAATTTGGTAATCACCTATCGCTGAAACAGCAACTAGAGCAAATTCATTAAAATAAGTTTCTAATTCGTTCAGGAGTCATATCCAGGTGGACTGTCGTGTACTGTGGTCGATGACAAAGGTTTTTTATGGGATATGGGAGGGCATATCACATTCAACCACAATTTCCCCTATTATGAGCATGCCGTGAAATGGGCGATTAACGAATGGAACAATCTTAATAGAAATTGCCAGGTAAAATGCTTTGTTGATTCCATCCAAAGTTTGCTAACGTTATCTTAATAGAAGTGAATTTTTTTTTCATTTTCCACTCAATGTCTGGAATAACGTAATTTTTATGTTTTCGTAGATTTCCGCATAACTCTCGTACCCTCAGCGATTCGGTATTTTCAGGTCGATGTGAATTATATGTTCGGCGAAAAAGGAATACATTTAGTCCCTTATCCGGCACAATACGCAATTCCACTCTTCCCTGAAGATATAAAAATGAATTGCTTAAACGATCTGAAAAAGCGTTATAAACAGGTTAGAGCTAATCTCATATTGAGAGGCTTTGCTTTTTTCAAATTGCAAGTTTTCTTCATTTTTAAATGTCATCTGTTCGTTCTGAAAATTTTATCATGCATTCAATTGCTCTCTGTGTTTTGTATCTCCTCCCAGAATTATTGTTCTTCTCACTATGCATGTCTCAACAGAAAGTTTGCAGATTTTGGTTGATTTAGGAGCAGGCAAACATCAATGTAATGAATACCGCCTCTGCCTAATAGAGCGCTCATTTTTCACTTCAAATATTAAAAAAAATTCCGATTGCAATGCCCAGCTAGGCATCACTACCGTATGCAAAGCCGTTAGGATGAAGAGTAGTGTGAAATTGGGACAGGAAAGGGTTGAATCACAAATTCCCCCTCATGAAATGAAATGGGAAGAAAATACAGAAATCTCTCCCACTGATTAATTTGATAAGTGGATGCTATTATGTGGGCAAAAAATTTCGACCTTGCTCGCTCTTCACAGCTTATTTAAGTAGCTTGATTAATGAAAGACCAATACTCAACAACAACATTTCCGAAAAGGAAATCGACATAAATTACATGTTGAGTGGGTTCTAAGGAAGAACAAAAAGCCACAAAATCAGACTGAGATAAAGCATATTATTGTGATCTGTGAAACCGATTATATTTGTACAACCCTCGATTATACCATTTTTGCCGTTCGGACCCTTCATACTGTTTCACTTTATCTAATACTGTGTAATAGTGATACCGTCTAAACACCCGTTTGATAATATGAGGAAGGCAAAAGTTAAAAATAGTGAGCATGTCTTATGTGACTGAGCTTCGACTTAGCAAGTGGTTGGATACAATTTTTTATGACACGTCAATACGAGACGCAAAAAGCTTTAGGAAAGGAAGGTGGTGATAAATTGAAAGATGAACAAAACTAAGGAAATTTTTAAGGAATCAACTGAATTGCCAAAAAATTTCGATGAATGGATCATCAATCACTTTGGACCAACGATCAGGAATTGCTTCTTTCGGCCATATTCACGAAAGGTGCGTGCAATAAGAGAATAGCATCGCTTTCAGCGAATAGTATGCAAGGCGAAGCTTCGTGAACTGTTAAAATGATCCAGTGAATCGTAAAGGAATTATCGTTTATATGCTATCATTTTTTAACAGGGAAATCTAAAGTTATGATATCTCGAAGGATCATCGTATTGAAAGCGATGATGAGTCAGATTGATGAGCAGTATGAAGCTATTTCTGCTAGAAAATCCTTGCAATAAATTCAACCAACTTCAAAATATGTGTATACCGTTGCTAACAAAGAGCGTACATGAAATTGCGGGAGATGTGAAACGATATACTCTGATTTAGAATTAGATACCTTACATGGTTGAGTTTCAGTATTCTGATTCATAGGATATGTGATGTGGTATAGGAATGAGTGCTGAAACAGCACCATCAAAACGCAGAAGCCGACATCGATAAAACAGATTAATTTCATTACGAACAAGCTTAGAGCTATTTTTTTTTTCGCTTCCAAACTGTTTCCTCTCATACCGCTCTTTAAATTCATTGCTTGCTTTGCGGCGATCTCTTAATTTCTTTCAATTGGTTCAAATGTTGTCCTAGGTGTGGACTGTTGAACCAGAGAAGATGAATCCAGTTTGGGTTGGAACTCGTGTCGCAAAACTTCCTCAAGAGAAATTGGAAGAGCTTTGCGCAATGAGCAATGAAGAGCTGGAGGTATTTTTTGCTTTTCGCATCGTCTCTTTTCACTTTTCGGTTGTCCTGAGTGGAACAATATTCTCTGATGCATTTTTTGAGCGCAATGGACAGTGAAAAAGAAACCAGGAGGCCTTTATGAAGGTTTTTGCCAAGCATTTCTGCCCGCTTGCTTGTTAAACAGTAAGCAGTTATCGATGACCCAGCCGAATAACAGCCTCATAAAAAAGTCTGAAAGATATTGGATTGTCACACCAATGACTATAATGGGTTCTAGCTACGCGAAAGGAAAACTCTGATGCAGTTTGGTCGGTTTCCTTCATCCATACCGTTAAGCCCTTTGTATGATCATACTTTGTCGGTCGTTTTAACATGTCAGTGTTTATAGAAGAATGACAGCTTATTGTAAAAAGGACAATGATATACAATGAATATAATTAGAAAACATGACGAGCTCCAAGGCAAGCTGGTGCTGGGCGAGATGAACGTCGATATTTCATAAAGAAATTTGACCCTAGTAAAGTATCAGGGCTTGATGAATAACAAGTAAGACGCTGTAGTTGAGAGAAAATCATATCGGGCGAAAATGCACATCATTCCTTTACAATTGTGTCGTTTCAACGGTAAAATACTGCGAGAAATGGAACTTGCAAATGCGGCTATCATATGCAAACATAACAGCGAGGCAAAAATGCACCAGAGGCAAAATACGTTTCAATTATGTGACAATTATGAGCTGAAAAGATTGCACCACTTATATGTCCTGTTGGTGTTTGATCAACATAGCACGTTGGCTTCGCGCACTAGGTGCAGCGACATGAAACCGTAGCACCTCATTGTTGTCCCAACCTTAGTGAAGTATCTGGTGCAATTTCGAAACCGTAGCGTTCTTGTTATCTTGGCTTAACTGCTTCGAAAAGTAATCCAAGATGGTAGTAAGGTAGGTCGACAAAGATCTGGTCGCTCGCATAATCTCGTGCACCGAGACGATCTTTTTCTCACCTAGTAAGTATGTGAAAGAACATGCCTTAAGTCTATTGTCAAAGAGCCTCGGAATTTGCTTGTTTCTTCTCTCTTTAGATTATTAACAGGTCTTTTGCCAATAAAGCACTCATTCGGTCAATAAACTCAAGGTGAACATTTTTTGAATCTTCAGCCGATGCTGAACCTCAAACATTGAGATATTCGAAAGTAACCAATTTATAGAAAGCCGATTTTGGATGGGGACCTAATGCCGTATTCACATTCCCTAAATACGGTGGCACTGGAGCCGTATGGAAAGCAATGACCGATAAACTGCCAAGAAAATGGTTCCACTTCAACTGCAAGGTAAAGAAGCTTTTTATGCAATTTCGAAACCGTAGCGTTCTTGTTATCTTGGCTTAACTGCTTCGAAAAGTAATCCAAGATGGTAGTAAGGTAGGTCGACAAAGATCTGGTCGCTCGCATAATCTCGTGCACCGAGACGATCTTTTTCTCACCTAGTAAGTATGTGAAAGAACATGCCTTAAGTCTATTGTCAAAGAGCCTCGGAATTTGCTTGTTTCTTCTCTCTTTAGATTATTAACAGGTCTTTTGCCAATAAAGCACTCATTCGGTCAATAAACTCAAGGTGAACATTTTTTGAATCTTCAGCCGATGCTGAACCTCAAACATTGAGATATTCGAAAGTAACCAATTTATAGAAAGCCGATTTTGGATGGGGACCTAATGCCGTATTCACATTCCCTAAATACGGTGGCACTGGAGCCGTATGGAAAGCAATGACCGATAAACTGCCAAGAAAATGGTTCCACTTCAACTGCAAGGTAAAGAAGCTTTTTTTTTCGCTGATTTCCACACATTGATCGAAATTGAAGATTGCGAATATCTGTTTTCGGTGAAATGCCATTGTTGCGAGGAAATGTAATCACAAGAACAATCCCATTCGATTGATTCATAACTTAGCTTTTACGCGCAAAATGAAAATAGAAGTTAAGATTGTCATATTCCTTTTTAAACGGAATCCATGAAACTTGACAAACCTACAAACTACTATGGAAAAGGCATTTCGCTGGCTGAAATATACGAGAGCATTTTGAATCATCCTGCGGAGAAAGCGGGGCAAGAAATATAGGGAAGGGCACGCTACACATCCCATGACAGTATAAGTTCAAGTGCTGATAACTTAGAACCACTTATAAATAATGACCACTAGGTAACGGAAGTGAATGCGAAAGAGAAGAGATTGACGTATATAGAAAAGATGGATGGCGACGAACGTAAGAAAGAGATCTGCTACGATGTGCTGGTGAACTCTGCACCTATCGACCTGCTGATCAAGAACACCAAACTCTGTCCAGAACTCAATATTGAACATAGTAAGGTAAGGTTATGTGCCTTAATGGCAAATTTTTCTTCATCGTAAGTTAGCCGGAAATGTTGCATTGAGTAAGAATGTGAGGTTTTCAGTGCGACAATGAATACAACTTGCTTTTCTAGTTGAGCAAAAACGAAGTTAAAATGTCGAATCATTGAATTTGTTGCAAACCCGTTTGCTGTTATGTGCGTTGACTCGATATCTTGGTGGTTTTTCGTGTTCTTCTGTTCAGTCAACTGCTTCACAGTTACCCAGTGCGGTTTGATGCGCCGATTCAGTTATAAATCTTCAACCACTCGCTTCGCCTCGCCAGCAAGTCAGAAACAAAACAGTGGCGATCAGTATTCGAGCAGCGGGGACCGACAGCAGTGCTCGAGCAGCAAGGATCAATAGTAATGAACGGAGACCAGGACAGCGAAGATCTTCGAGCAATACTCGATGCTCAGGAGCAACGGCAGCAGCGAACGCTCGCAGCCATCCTGGATTTGGCGGGCCGGCAGCAGCAGGCGCTACTGGAGCGAGTGGAGCGGATGCTGACCGCTATCAGATCCACTGCTCCTCCTGCATCGACTGCTGAGTTTATCGCAAACTCGCTGTCGACACGACTGCCGGAGTTCGCTTACGATCCGAACAATGGCGGCACGTTTGATTTGTGGTTCAACAGATACGAAGACGTCATTTCCAAAGAAGGAGTGGCACTTGATGACGCCGCGCGGGCTCGTCTCATCGTTTCGAAGCTGGGCGCCAGTACGTACGCCCGCTTCACCAACCATATTNGATGGACAGAAAGGACGAGGAAACTGCCACTTCGCGGATACTCAGTCACTTCTTGGCATCGACTGGATAGTCCAAAATGAACCCCTCTTCCGAAGCCTCACAGAAGGTGCCATCTGCAACGTGTCGGCCACGACACTGAACCATCTCCGCATTACCCTCACTGCAAGTCTACAGAAGCAATTCTCTACTGTATTCAAGCCAGGACTGGGACGTTGTACCAAGTCTAAGGCGCACCTTACATTGAAGCCAGACGCAAAGCGTATTTTCCGAAAAAGCCGGCCTGTCCCATATGCCGCTCAACCTTGCACCTCGCAGGAGGTTGACCGTCTGCTGGCTGTCCAGATCTCGAACAAACGCAAGGCCGCTACGAAGAACCCAGTGAAGGCCGAACTCAACTCCTGGCCGGAATCGACAACTCCATGGGATCGAGCACATGCCGACTTCGCAGGACCCATCAATGAAAACTTTTATCTCGTTATCGTAGATGAATGCTCCAAATGGCCCGAAATCGTCCAGATGAACTCAGTTTTTACGTCTGGCAACATCAGTGCACTCAAGAAGATCTTCGCTCAGTTCGGGAACCCGCAGACCTTTGTTACAGACAACGGCACACAGTTTACGTCGACAGCATTCAGTCATTTCTGCCGTACTCTCGGAATTACGCATCTACGCTCCCCTCCCTTCCACCGCAAAGCAGTGGTCAGGCAGGACGCTTTGTGGATACGTTCAAGCTTGCACTCATCAAGTTGAAGAAGGAGGAACCGACGGTAGACGAACTATAGACCTTTCTGATGGCATACCGGCCGACGCCTTGTCCGTCTGGACCGGATCACTTACCGCCCGCCGAAAACTTCTTGGGACGCAAATACGTACCATTCTCGACCTGATGATGCCGCAGACCGGCATTGTCGAAAGACCGCGCGACATTAAAATGGAAGAGCAGTTCAATCGTCACTACGGTGCTCGTCGCCGCCACTTCAAGGTCGCTGATGCCGTTTGCACGAAGGATTATCGAGGATCGAAAACCACCTGGATACCTGGCACTGTCGCACGCAAATTCGGCAACGCGACCTGCGACCTACTCTGTGCGTTGCGGACCTCGGTCAATTGCTGGACGTATTCGACTTGTCGCTGTTCAACTCTGACACTAGCTCAGCGAAACCAGCATCAAAGTCTCCTATGCCGTTGGTCTGCCTCCGTCGCCAACACGTAATCGCCGCGCTCCCACTCTCCTTCATATGGATCCCACAAAGACGACGTACCCTTCGTAACTCGAAAGGGGAGGTGTTGTGGTGAACGACCGCGCGACGACTTAATTTGCATATATCAGCGTCAGTGATATCTGTTCTTCTCTGTTCTATTCGCGTTTTCTCTGGTTGTCTGCATGTTGCAAACCCGTTTTCTGTTATGTGCGTTGACTCCGATATCTTGATGGTTTTTTGTGTACTTCGGTTCATTCAACTGGTTCAGTTATCCAGTGCGGTTTGGTGCGCCGATTCAGTTATAAATCTTCAACTACTCGCTTCGGATCGTTAGCAAGTCAGCAACACAACATTATGCCTAAAGGAAACGCTGAGTGACCTTTTCCGCCATGATACGAAATCGGAACGGCAAGCAGAATGCTTCACTTCATTTGTGGAGAATTTTCATGGCATTCTCCACATGAAGTGATTGCATATTTGTACTGTATATATTGGTAGAGCTCTAAGGGAAATAAATAGTGACATATTGGGAAGAAGTTCCAGCGCTGTGAGAAGGCTGTAATTTTTTTGCGTATATATATATATATNGCAAAAAAGTCGATGAATCAAATATATTGAAAATTCTGATTGCCAATCTAGAATTCTCGCATTTCCTGCTCATAGTATATTTTATGGATTATAGTCTATTCAGAAAAAATTTCTAACCATGCTGAAGTTTGAATAAACGATATACGAATAGTGCGGTTTTGCTTGAAATAATTAAGAGGATCGTTAGCTATCGAAAACTCTCCTGCTCGCTTTTATGAACTTTTATAAACTGGTAGTTCCATAAATGATACTTATAAATATATTCGTAATATTTATATTCGTATTATATTCGTATTTATAAACTTATATATTCTTATATAAACTTTCTTAACGAAAAAGTGAGACACAAACCCTTTGGAACTATAGGACATTATACCTTAGACTCTCATTTTGCTTCGCTTTTTTCTTCTTTTCCGGAACGATTGTGAACTATTTTCATGTCCTTAACTCCATGAATTCTTGAGTAATAAAGAAGAAAGGTATGCAGGGCAAGAGGACTGCTGATGCCGCATGAAAGTCATTTCAAAAGTATGTTATATAAATGCTTAAAGACAAGCGAGGAAGAGATGCGCAAAATGGCGATCGATGGCTTAATAACAAAGTCGATTATAAAACGTGATCACATCGTCAGTATTTATTCCACTCTTCTGGAATATGGATATCCGATTCCCACTATAAAGGTAATTGAACGCATTGGAACCTTTTCCTCTCCTTGAAAAAATTCTTTGAGAACCTCGAAGCGTCGTTCATGGTTTTGTAGGCGCTGATATGATTGCTTAGATGAGTTCCAGAAGGATTAAAATGGTGTAAACGATGGACTTATCAGTCTTTGATCTTAATCCCCAATGAATTATTTTTAGTGCTCCTAAAAGACAGTTGGCCACGGTTGATGGTGGCAGTTTTATGTGCTTTTGCAAATAAGCATTTGCTTCAACGGTAGCTCCAATACGGACACCTTAAAAATGGCCGGCATTTCATTATGTCAGCCTCTGAGGTAATTCTGACAGAGATACAGCTGCAATTTTTTTCTATCCATCCATGGTACTTTTAACCACGAAATTCAGTGCATTCGCATTTAAAATTTAGTTGACTTAATGTAAGTAATATAATAACTTCTCGTAATATCCCTCAAGTTAACCGGTCATCTTCGAAAGAATTCACAGTTGCTTAAACTTATTTCAAAATTCGCAGATATTTTAGGGCCAGTCGGATCTTCGTTTTGCACTCGTTGTTGTAGCAAAAAAGATCGCGGTGAAAATTATCTCAAAGATATTTGCCAGTAGACGAACTGATTGAACACCTGAGTGCAATAAGGTGATTATTAAAGCACGATGCGCATATCTCTTCTCTTAATGTTCTACTATGCGCATTTGAAAGCAATAATATTGTCAACAACGAATCTTATTATTTCATTTAAACAATGCGGCAATAGTTAAATTCGATACTAATGTTTGTATCAAAAAATTGAAGTAATGAATGGTCGCCGTTGTTTGCGCTAACCCATAAATGGTTTATAGCGAGATAGTGAATTGGCACGAGCACATAAAGTTCTCGAAGAACATAGTATCTATTCGCGTGGTCGTTTCGGTGGTTGGAAATATGAGGCATCGAATCAAGATCATTGCTTCATTCAAGGCAAAGAACTCATCGATCGATTACTTCTCAACGAACCTGAACGATTATATAAGACCGGACTGCCTACTAAACAGGGTTGATACCCCGATTGCACGAACTGAATCGATGTATTTTATCAGAAAATATTTCATTATCTCCACGATTGCATTCTCTCTATCTTTCGAAAGAATTCAGCCACACTAATTCTCAAAAGGCTGAAGAAGATCGTTAATTTAGACAAAAGCAGTATAAAAAGGGAGGTAAATTTAGACGATCTGAAATATCAGAACACAATTAACGATGGTCAAAGAAGTTTTGAAGACTTCCTTGTTTCTATTCACAGCTAACTCGTAGCATCCCTGTTCTACTTCAACATCCAACTATTTCTAGCAGTTTTACGATGTTTTGCAAATTTTTCTTCGCAAAATGCAAACCAACGAAATCACAGCTTCTGGCCTCATTTTCGTTTTGCTTTCAACTTTAAGCTTTTCCTTTCTAATTTATCACAGTGCACTAAGGCCCTTCCGTAAAACTATAGGATGTAGCAAATAGCATCGATTTGATGCTGGTAGCAACGCAAAACTGTCAGGGCACTGACATCTTTCATGCATACAGTAATCGCGGCACTTCACCCTTTCACTATTAATCTTTTCAACATTTATAAATCTGCGATAAGGCGAACGTCTTCTTAGATGAGTTACTCAGAGAATACAGTTTAAAAGTGTAAAAGACGTTGATCGCAGTATCTGCAGGTTTGGATTATTGGCGTTGGTTTAAAGTTGCCGATGACTGAATTTGTCAAGAAGTTTACGTGGTTGTATTTTCCTGATAGTGCGGTACCATTCTATCGTGTGACAATACTCTCTCGTTATGGTGAAGTAACGCCAGACAGTAGCAAGTATTGGTCAGTGATGTGCGAATGCGCTAGGAACATAGAGGATTCGGTAAGTCTTTGAAAATCCTATCAAATCCTGTACTAGAGCCTATTTCGTTGTAGATGTTTGATGTGCTTGAGAGAGGGAAGCTTTCGCTTGAAGTATTTGTTACAAGTAGAATCTAATCAGCGACGTGCTCGTTAATCGAAGAGAGAAGTTGAAGGGGAAAATGAAAGAGACAGAGAACGGGTAGACGATTGTGTGAAGGAAGAGAAGAATACGGGAAGAAAAACAACGAAATGCGTGATTCGGCCGAAACCATTGAAACCATTATGACGGTATCTGGACCATTTAATTTCAGTAAAGCAAACGGGAAGTAGCGTTTACAAGCTGACTACTATCCATGCGTTTGTGGACGTTTCATAAGTGAGGACCTGTGACAATGAAGGAATAAATTTTCGGCAATGCAAAAAAGTCGATGAATCAAATATATTGAAAATTCTGATTGCCAATCTAGAATTCTCGCATTTCCTGCTCATAGTATATTTTATGGATTATAGTCTATTCAGAAAAAATTTCTAACCATGCTGAAGTTTGAATAAACGATATACGAATAGTGCGGTTTTGCT